>NW_019091380.1:1359587-1404907 GCF_001949145.1 Acanthaster planci | reverse complement strand
ATTTCATGTGAAACCCAATCAGAAAGTGCAAAGAGGTCGGACAGAATTGCGTACTCATCATGTAGCCATATAGCCCTTCAGACCGAATACAAAACTATTAATTTTAATTTAAAGAGATGTATGCTGAAATTCTATGGTGCACCGTTTACGATGCGCCTACCTCATCCCATTTTCAATGGCCAACTTGCCTCTTGTTGTTCATACTTGCGAGCAAATTGACTATGGACCCTTCCACTGAAAATAATCCTGTAATGATTTTTTTTTTCTCCTGTAGGTGAAGCTTTTGTCCAAATAATGAATAATGACATCCCGAGGATGGCAGAGAACAAGGAGGTTAAGAGGGGGAAGCCCCATCAGAGTTCAAGTCGATATGACCGTGGGCAACATGGATTCCCAGTGGACCACCAGCATCGAGAGCGGCGCTCCCAGTCCTGGGTAATTTCCTCACATACAAGGAACAACTGCAACAACGCCTGATGACTCTGCGCCTGGTAAGGACACCCGGCCGCAGATTATAGTGAGAGAAGAGATCCCTGACTGGCTGCCGCCCACCGCCCGGGTGAGTCGTAAATTGACGCTTCTTTTAATACTTTTCTAAATTGTTCTTACATGCTGCGAGCATTAGCAGCCAAGCTTCAATGCAATCTATATGGCATTAATGATGTACATGTAACGAACTGCCATCTCAATAGCGACATGTGGCATTTTCACGACGGGACGATCACATAGGCCTATACCAACCTTTCAATTTGTACAAATCCTAAGAGGCACAACAACTCCCAAAATAAGGCCTACTTGTAGGCCTACAAGAGATATACAGGACAAGCATTTCTGTTAATTCTCAGCCGTGAGAATGTAGACTAAAAAATGCCCAATCCCTATGGCAAATCATGTTATGCAGAACACTGTAAAACAAATGTTAATGTTTTGACTCCTTTCAAACGCCTTCCGGCTAACGCTTTGTGAACGTGTTGTGATGCCAATAATCCAAAGCTAAACACGTTGTGATGATTAATTTCTTGTAATGAGACGTGTCTGAATGCGGCAACACGTTTATTTCCCAAAAGGTGTTTACGTTCAATCGGTAACATGTTAAAAATTAAAGCAAAGGCTCGTTAGAGGTGGGCGTTGGTTTTCCCAAGTATATGATTATGATCAACTCTGATTTTCATTTTTTTTACAAAAGAACAGGAACCTGTATTGTGATTCTAGTGATTACAGTACTTTATTGTAATAGCTGACCCATCAATGTTGGCTTTCAACGAATCACGGAAAGCTTTTTCGTTGCAAAGCCGTACGTCTCAAATTTTGTTTAGAAGAAAGATTCTTCTCTTGTGAGAATCTCAAAAATGTGTTCTTTATCAAAATCTTCATACATGATTATGTCTAGTTTCTTCTCATCACCTTAACCGTAGTGTGTAAATTGGTGATCGTTAAACATTAGAGTTGGACATGATATAATGCAGTTCTATATACATGCCGTCTTACACCTGAGTTTTCCCGATGCGTGAATGTACATTTTATGGCATCGTAGAAGTATTGTCCACTGGAATTATAGATCGATCTCCACGTTCGGGCACAATTTTCATTTTGGGGGCAATCGATTATTAAATTTTGACTTGGATCACTCGGTACCAGTTTGAATTATTTGCCTATGAATTATTCCTTTGGAAATATATTCTAGAATCGAAGACCGGTTCGGGCACTGCGATATTTTTTTACTCAAGCAATTATAGGTCAATAGAACATTTGCAAGTTGTATTTCTTTGTACCTTCAATCTTCCCCTTTGGAAAAGAGGTCAAGAGCCTTCCTCGTTTCGCTTCGCCGAGCATCTGTTACTCCCTTAATTTTTTTGCTATACACACTTTCTGCACCAAACGGCCATTGTGTTGGTATTCTCAGACTGAAATAAATCACCGCATACACACGCTTCACTTGATTTGTCTTTCTGCCACAGCTTTGTTTCATTTCCAAAATTTGCTGAATATTGCCAGATACCAGAAGTTTTGGGGGCAAACTGGCAATGAAACTGCGTTTTTATCAGGCACACCACACCCAGCCATGAAACAGGGCACACCATGCCCACCATAAACATGGCTCACTAGACCATATTAATATTTAGGGCACACCTAGCCCAGGTGGACTCCCTGACCGTACTACGTTACGGAGGGAGTCCAGGGTATAAAGGGTGCAAAATCGGGCGAAAATTGTTGTAACTAAAATTTACAACATTTCTACTTTTTTCAAGGAGCCAATTTCACGTCTATAACCCCTATGCGTCCTCGTCTCCACGTCTGGTGGGTGAAGAAATTCGACACATCCCCACCTAAGACAAACACGGGAAAATAAAGTCGGACGTAACGTTCATTCTTGCCATTGTGGACTGTTTTCAGCCGCGCAAGTATTCGGTGTACGAGATTCCGAGACGCCTATACGCACATCGAAACTGCATGTTCTGACTGGAACCGGCGAAACTGACGTCTAAACGAATCCCCTGGTTTCGAAAACGCTCACCGCACAACGGCACGGTGGTTCTCAGCCACGAGTACCATTGATCTCCATGCCAAGTACACACAACATCGGACCAGGGGCGAGGCTGTGGTGTGCGTTGGTGACACTTGACCTAGTTACCTGCATGCAAGCTGAGTCTACTACGGCCAGTATGGGAAAGTTAAAATTCATGATTTGTACAAATCCTGGCCATTTTTGAGCATGTATTATGTGTTAACAGGTGGACTTAATATAGACAGACAAAAAGTGTCCATAAAATTCGATAGAAGTTAAGAGACCCGGCAATTCCGTGTCAAGGGGAGAGGGTATTATCCAGCAAGGCTTTAGCACATTTCTGTTGATAGCAATTTACTAATGTCTGTTGATTTGTTTAAAAGTTATACCGAATAGGTTACATTTTTAAGAGATATGGATAACTTTTCCAGAAAGCGCAGGCTAGGTATTTTGTCTATAAACTAGACTGGTATGAGAGTCAAAAACGGCGATTAACAATATCTTAGGCCTGAATTTAAAAACGAAAAGTTAAAACCATGCAATGTGTTTGCGTTCATTTCCATAGTTAAAACAGTTTGCTTGTTTTGGGTTCATTGTGGGGAGATGCAAATGTTTGCCCACAAAAATAACATTAAAAGTGTTCGCGACTATTGTGTCCGTTTTTTTGGTTCTATATATTTTTTCTTTTTTCTTTTTGTTTGTTTGACAAGAAATTCAGACAAATTTTCGATTGGAATGTTGGTGGCATGGTGTCCCTGCAATTCTGCTCAGCAGTGTTGATTCATCGTCCAGTCCATGCATGGTCAGCGTCATCTTCATCAGGCATGGTCACATTAGAGCAGATCCCTGTACAGGCCCCATGCTGAAGAACACTCCATACCTTGTCTTCGGCAGCCACATCACTGTGTGTTGCATCCTGTCATGCAACTGCATTGGATGACTGCTAACAGGTCTCTTGATGCTGGATCCTTGACTGTTGGAATTGAGGAGATCGGCAGATGTTGCAGTGAACCTGTTTTTTTTTCTGACTTCAGATCTTCTCGTTCTGTTGCTCAAAGAAGTTATAAAGGATGTGTGATGCAGAGCTTCTGTATGTAACAACATCAGTTTTCCCATAGACCTTTGAAATTATAACTTCATGGATTTAGTGCTTGTGGATTTGTTTTTTTTTTCCATGTACTTACAACTGTAAACCTCAGATTGGGAAGCTAATATTTCTTACATTTTTCTGACAAGGTCGGTAAACGTTCTTTGCTTATCATCATGAATTTGAAATGTTCCATCACTGTCTTGAAGGCTTCCACCTTAATTTCATTGCACGGCCTACCCGAACCATTACTTTGTTTCTGTTAAACATCACTTTTATCTGGGTCTACATACAATTTCAGAATACCTGTTCTGAAACTTACACTGCATTTATATGTATAATGGTAAACTGCGTCTGCAGTATGTAAATATCTCGCGTACATAATTCTGCCTTTTACAATGGTTGACCCACCGTTATTTCGCACACAACATGCGTCTATATTTTTCGCCGAAAATCTACTGTCTGCGCCGGAATGAGAACCAGTCGTTTTTTTCCCATGATACTTGTCTCCTTTACCACAAAATAAACAATGCCGTGCAAAATTAAACACAGGAGACACAGATCACAGCACGCGGCAGTCACGAGTTGACCCCTCACCCTGAGACTTTCTTTTGAGGAACTTTCAAAAGCAATGGGATAGCAATACTTGCGTCGACAACCAACGTTAACGTGTACTCTTTGACCTGCTGTTAAATTTTAGTTGAATTTTCTCTCGCTTCACTAGCCCGGTGTATTCCTTGACATCCTTTTTCTGTTAACATGCAAGCATTTTCTCTGTGTGTTGCGGTCTCATTGAAAAACGCAGTTGTCCACGATTTCTTGCATTCCGCTCAACCTCCCGGCCAGGTATGAGAACTTCTGATAATAAAGCCGGCAATAATTTCTTTGAAGGTTCTAGTATGAAGTAAATGACGTGCAGTACTGTTGTCAGTTTATAATTTATTGTTAAATTTATGACTAATGATAAATATAAACTCTTTCTTACGTTAAAGTTCGCTTTCCCAAGTGAAACGCTGGTCTGTCGTCTGCCACCTTCGCATGAGGTCAATAGTCTTAGGCACGCTGTATTACATTGTATATTCTGCGAAGCAAGTCACCGGACGAATTAAGAAAGGGCGCCCTCCATAGTTTGTGTACAACAGAACTAAAATTTTAGCCAAAAAAATGCTTTTAAAATCACCTTTCCACTCCATAGAAAAAGTTAGATTTTTCACAAGTTCTCTGTATATTTATTTCGAGTTATATAACGCTAAAATGAATTCTATTGCAATTTGTTCTAGGTCTAAACTTAATTTGATCGGACTAACAACAACGTGTGCACCAAGACGACAGTCTTTATGGAGATCAGTGGTTACAGAGGATACCGACTAGGTCAAGTCTAGGATTTCCTAAGGGTACAGTCCACTAATTCAAGTCCCATTGAAAAGAGTGTAAAATCAGCACAGTTCAGGGCCCAATAATATGCATACCAACATCCCCGAGATTTCAGAAACACAAATGAAATTATTGTCCTAAATCTTTCAATTTGTTTTCAATTTTTCTTGTGGGTTAATCAATTACATTTTTAATTCTTCCCACAAAACAAAATCACCCCCCAAAAGTGATTTTCCCCGAGTCCGATTGCAGCCATTTT
Organism: Acanthaster planci; assembly: GCF_001949145.1. Next base: position 1,399,681 of record NW_019091380.1, on the reverse strand, counting down.
TCAAGTGGCAACCCTCAACTTTCTTGGGCACTTATGCCCATCTTTCAACCGTAGTTTTTAGCCATTCTGCTCTCGTATGAAAGTTCAAAGACCCAGGGAGTTCATCCTGGCAGCGATTTTCACAATCTCACCATTTTGGGGGCCAAACAATCTCCTTTTTCAAAAGATACTGTGGGGGGCACTTTTAATGCTAATGAGCTGGCCAGAAATTCTCACTTGAATTAGTGGTCTGCACCCGTGAGCTTCCAGAATTGCATTTCGCTGCAAACATAGGCCCCCTAATCCTACTGGCGTCGTGCAATCATCCGCAGTTGAAATAACTGCTGTTGCTGTTGTTTGGCGACATGCGCTGGGAGCTCAGCGGAGCACTCGTCTGCACGGTGCACGGGCCGAAACAGTAAAATCAGTCTTTGGGCAAAACTATTATCACAACTATTTTTAAGAGCATCTTTCGTACTCGGAATAATCAGATCTGCCAATAAGCTTAGACAACCACAACATGGTTGCCTTGTAATGAAATGACAGTCACTGTACTACAGTACAGAGTCCCTCTACATGTACAATACCGACAACCTAATGTTTTTACTTGTCATAGGGCTGACACAATGTGCGTAAGACCTTGCAAAATTTATAGTGGCTGCCTCTTCATTTGAAACAACTCAGAGTGCCTAAACACTGTCATCCGTGGCCAAGATCGACAACTGAAGACTGCTGTGGAGTGTTAATATGTCATCACACGCAGTTTTCTCATGTAACCAGTTGTCCCTCAAAGGCTGAGGGTGTCTGCTTTAGACATTGATTGATATGACCCATGGATGATTATCAAATGATCAAAGAGGTTGTCATGCATCGAGATTCATACGCGCATAAAAGATCTCGTCGTGTAAACCATTCATGCAGTAATACGGAGTGGCACAGACCCCCCTCCACTTGTTTTCTTGCCTTCCCGAATGCTCTCCATTAGCTCTTGCAGTAAACTCATATGATTTACAAGCCGCAGTTTATATGATTTTAGTGCCACCTGTGGGAAAAGAAACGTCAGCCCAGATGTCCGTAACCGGTTTTGAACGATTTTAGTATGGCCCAGGCCCTGCATAAAGTTGCATAATCGCGTTTCCTGCTTAAGCACGTGAAACAGAGCTTAATGGAGTTATTCATTTCATTCAATAGGCCTATCAGTATCAAGGAAGGAAGATGTGAGAAAACAGCTACTTTTGAACAAAGTGACACCTAATCTGGTCTGTAACCAGCATAATGAAAATACAATTCAAAGTTTGATCTAAAGTGACTTCGCATCTACATGCATTAGTGATAAATTGATTTGAGAGAATCTATGCACAGGTACCAAGTGAAGAAAGACTTTAGAACAGCTCATCGCGCTGCATGATTTGGTATTGCAGTCGTCAGATCTCGAGCGCACAAGCTTTTAAGCTGCCACCGCTGTTTGGGGCTTGTCGTGCTCAGATTACCGTAAGATTTCCATACACTATTGACAAGTGAGGGAACAGGCACTGATAATACCTCGGAGTTGTTGAAGCCGCGTTCCGAGGAAAGAGCGATGTTGTAAAATAAACTGCCTAATATTTAAAAATATTTTGATAATTCAATTGCTGAATTTCAAGAAACTCAGACCTGTTTAAAAGTACGTTAGTACGGAATCCCTTTATGACCTGAGTGATTGATCTTGGATGTTCATTGTTTACTGAAGCGTGAGTTATTACTCCCACTTGTTTTGGTGAGGAGCATGACAGGCCGTTTTATAGCTCGGACAGGCCAAACAGCAATCGGAAATTCTTTGGTAGCTGGGCATTGGCACGCAATGATCCCTGCTTCTTTCAAGTCCATTTGGTGTCCATCAATTATTGGAAACTGGTCAAGACTGTACATTCAACTAAGTGGTCAGTGCATTTGAGACCCCTCGCCCTTGTTTCATTTTTTCCTGTATGGATGACAGGCAAAATCAATAATCACTATGCAGGTGGATATTCGTCGCTATGGAAACAGAAATTGTTTCCAATATCTAAAGCCTCAGTGCAGTGGGGACTCAGCTGAAAGTATACGAGGAACAACGATTCAATGATGTCAATGGTTAACATATGAAAAGGTTCTAGACTCTGGCTGACTGTCGAATGCTTCCAGGTTAAAACAATTTTTTTCTATGCATTTTATGGATACTCAATTGTACTAGACCAGCATCCGAAGAGCTCGGTTCTGTCGATGCACTATAAGGGTGGTATTGACCTGAGTGTGTCCACTCAAAGTAGTTACCAGTCATGCGCATAGTATGCTGTTTTAAGTCAACAGGTTCTTGCTGGTCAGTGTTTCATGTGATCCTTCACCCCCAGCTGGTACTTGCATTTCGCTCAAAAAAAAAACTTCCGGGAAAGTATTTTTGGTAGTTTGTTTTTTTTTACTAATGTATAGTCAAAAAGAAAGTGACCCAGATTACTTTGGTATTCCGAGAAGTACGGTATTCAGACTTGATATCTCAAATCCCTAAATCTGAAAGTTTTAATCTAGGGGTTGGACATTTAAGACTGAAAATCGCAATGAATCAAGATTGAACTAGTTTGACGAAGAACCCCTTTCATCATTGGTGTCGCTAGGAGCCCCTGAAAAAAAAAGAAAAATAAGCAAGGGGAAAATGAACGATAAGAAAAAGAAATTCAAAAGAAATGTAATCAACTAAATTAAAGGCGATGAAAATCAACGAATTGCACGAAAACAAACAAAAAGAGAAAATCAATGGACACCCTTGCACTTTTCATTGTTTATCACTTCATCGCTTGTGTGTCGATTCAACGTAGTCAGACACACACATATAGAAAGACGTGCATCATTCAATTGTACAGTTGGAGTCATTACTTGGTGCCAGTGAACTGACTAAAATAACTAAATATACAAATTATGAATGATTGTGATTGCACTGAAAATTGAGTTTGTGCCACGTTTCAGTAAAAGAAAGTTACTTCTCAGCATGTCGGAATCTCCTCTCCAACATGCAACCATTTTTAAAAAGCACTGACAGCGCCAACTCTTTTGAAAATACATAGTTCTACCGCCCTCACCGTGGCGGTGAGGATTCTGTCACTGATGACAAATTGGACCGTCGTTATTAGGAAAAAATTGCCCCCCCCCCATATGCAACCCTTGCATAAAGTGCATATGATCGCCCAAGTGTCAATAACCAACAGTCGTGAGACAGAGATCTGCCAGAGCGGAACTTTCCTCACTGTCATTAAACAACACATGGAAGACTGGATCACGCGGCCCCAAGCACTGGTATCTGCGGGATCAGGCAGCGACTGTATACCACAGATGCGCTTGACTGGACAGGCGAATGGTTTGTCTCTTGGAACGAAGGCAATGAGGCATTTCGCAGGTCCTCGGAATTCGCGCTGTGTGGCTGGCGTGTCTGCACTGCCGTAACCAGCAAAGACGCGCGAGCAGCAGTAAGCAGTGGCAAGATTGAATGCAACTGGCTTCGTGAGCGCCTGCTCGGCCACCATACTCTGTGTCCGTCATGTACTGGGTCAGTTAGGCCTATACCGATGGGGAGTTAACAAGAACGAAATCAATCAAGTGCTGCAAAGTCATCCCCTTGTTAAATTTCACCAGATATTTTCAGTTTTTCTTTTTGTTTTTAACACTTAAAACATTGATATTGAAACAAGTAACAAGAAAATACAATTCGCTATCAGTATCCTTTTTGAGAGCACCGGGTGCCCTTGCGCCGAAAGATTGTGATCAAGCAGGCGCTGTTTGACCTGAGGTATAAGAACCACAAGGTATAAATGATAGTAAATTGTTGCATGTGGTTGATATATACGCGTTCAATCAAGATAAGTCAACAATTTAATGCGACAGTGCCAATGGAATCGGACTTTTTGCGCGGATTTCCCACGCGCAGCCAGCTTCCCTTGCATGACCATGTATCATAAGCGTCGGCAGCCACACAAGTGTCTGAACTTTTAGCCTTCGCTCCATGAAAACAAATTGCATTCGAAACGTCGCTGCCTCAAAATCAAAATTGATAAAAGCTATTTTCAGTCTCAATGGCCAGAACAGTTCATCCTTTTAGGACAGAATATTGATATGTGAGGTGATTTGTGTGCGTGTGTGTTAACACAATTTAACTATAACCTATTTTCTTAACTATTGTTAAGAAAAGGTACCGGTAGATTTAAATGTTACCCCCCTCTTCAAATATTTCCCGAGAGACATTAACCGTCTTTCTAAACCTTTACACAAAATGACAAAGAACCTTTATGCAGTCTTCCTTCCAAATTTATTTTATTTTATTGTCCAGACCGAAGAAGCGTATCCAAGGGCGATGCAGGAAGTGGGATTTTTTTGACAGCCTTGAGAATTCGGGAGAAATTTGGTGAAATAAGATTACACCTGAACAAAGGTAAGTGGGACCGGTAAAGCAGAATCATTAATGCAAATCTCGAATGATGGAAATAGTTGATGAAATCATGGAATATATGAGTACTAAAATATTCCCGAATCGGCAATTGTCTTACTTACCAAAATCTAATTTTGTAAATCCCAGACGAAAACGAAAACTCTATTTTGTAAACAAGCAAATGGATCGATAGGTTTTGCGCCAATTCCAACAAAGAAAGCTTTCATTTTCATCCACACGCATTCAGATTCCTGCACGCTTCTGGAATTCGTTCATACTCAGGTTCTTATTTCACAATTATCGCTTTGGTCTTCCTGCTTGTTAGTCAGTCTGTATTCCCTATAGGCATTTCAATCTCCATTCTCATGAGTTCGATTTCTAGTGACATTTTCGACTTCGTGTGAAAATTCATCAGATCAACGTAACTGCAATCAAGATGCAATACGACTTGTGCATCTTCCTTTAGCTGTCAAAAGGTTTTCAACCCTGCTTCAACCCTGCGTCAACCCCGAGATTAGTCTAGTGTGAAAAGGCCTAATGCTCTTGAATCCAGGGGGTGAGAGCTCATGATTTACCTACTCCATAACCACTCTCTCGGTTGGAACACTTCCTTTCTCTCCTGATATTACCATTTGTTTGAGGCTGTTTCTAGTTAAATTCGATTAAAATCAATGCAGGATGTTTTCCTACATGCGATTTGTGCACAGTTACTATTCGGTGTTCGGTTGCTGTCGGGATGCGCTAACTGTACATACCTAGTGTGGACTTGTGAACCAAAGATGTCCACACAATGCATGAAAGGAAGACGTTCTGTGGACTTAGAAGAACACACGTCCACAGGACATTTCCCCTTCTCTGAAAAAGACGTTTAGAGGCATTTTGGGGTAGGGGCCGTCCGTCGTATAAGGAAGAGAAATAGTCAAGGAAACCTTGTACCCAAAAAACACAACAAACAAAAAACCTCCAAATCGTGTTCTTAGTTCAAGAAAAATGAGTATTTTCACTAAGTTTTCTTATCTGCACAAAAAACACAGGAATGTCCACAGTAGGTATGTAGGCCTAAGGGGGGGGTGGGGATGTACTGTTAATTAATGAAAAGATAACAAGGGTAGAAATGTGTAAAAGCAATGTATCGTTTTGACTCAAAAACAAATATGGGAGGATATGGGTGTGTGTGTTTCCCCTTCAATTGATACACATTCCCCTGTTTTTCTGGAAAATCCATTTTGATGTGAATGTGTCGGTGCGCGGAATATTGAAGCATTCATGCCAAAGATGACAGAGGACTAAAATCGTTTTAATATGAGAAGAATTAAGTTTCTTGTTTCGTCCGAGTCATGTAATTTTGCATAAGCTTTTTCTGTTTCTTCTTGTAAAATCCACTGTATTCATACACATTCGAATGAGGAAGGATGCTATGGCAAAGATACGATTTGAACAAAAGCATGTTGAAATGTTGGCTGGTTGATTAAATTTAATTTGAATGAACGGACGGATGGTTTGATTGTGAATCAACTTATTTCACGACTGACGACTCGGAAATGGAAATCACATGACACTTTTTGATGTTTGAATGCGGATACAAAGCTCTCGGTTTTAACGAATTTGAAAGGGCCAATAAAGTCAAAAATGATTTACAAAGCCGTAAAGGCACCTCGGTATTTAATCAAGAATATTGGGAAGTAGATCGCGAAATTCTATATGATGTAATTTTGTACAGTTTGTTGACATTAAAACTCTATTTACTAGACGTATTTACTTGCGTTTGCAAATTGTTCCAAACCCCTAAGATGTTCACACGAATTTCTCCTGTAACCCCAAATAATGTGCACGAGCCGAGCATGGACCAATCATAATATCGACGCGAACATGGGTTTGTTGGCATTTTATTTACACGCTCTATGGTAACACCATTTACATATTGAAATTCACCAGCCTTTTCGTTTAAAGTACAAGGTAACCTTATTCACTTTTGTACAATTTGAATACGCTTCCTCTTGAAATTACACTCCGGACGTGAACACACTACACTGTATTTACATTTTGAAATGTGACTCTTTTTTACTCTTTTTTTTTCATTTCAATTATAAGGTAGGCCTAACATTCTTACACGTGTCAGTCATGTTCGATAACACTTTATATACATTAAATACGGCCCCTTTTCAAAATTACGCTCTATGTAATTACATTATTTACATTTTGAAAGTTAAAAATCGGGTCATTTTAGATAAGGTAGCACTTTGTACACGTTCCAGCAAATAATTTGTACACTTCGAATATAATTTGTTTCAAAATACAGATGTTACAAAATACAATGTATCGTGATCGTCCTTTTGTCTTCCTCCCTTCGCAATATAATTTGTTTCAAAATACCGATGTTACAAGTACATTGTATCGTGATCGTCCTTTTGTCTTCTTCCCTTCGCAACGAGATACTCCACAAACATCGAGTTCGTCATGTAAATAGTTTTCACTCGCAGTAGATCGATTGGCTTCTGTTAGGGTGACTACATTTGCTAGAGGCGAACATCTGTAATCAGTGAAAAAGCCGGGACCAGTCTAGTCAGGTCACCCGGAGGAAAGGCGAAGTAGACTGTGATACGGCTGAAAAGTGAACTTGGAACAATGTGATGGGCCAGATTGGTGAATCGTACTCGGAGACTGAAGACAAAGTGCTTCTGTGTTAACTTGGGAAGGACTTTGCATTGAATGGGGGGGGGGAAGTCTGATTGTAAGAGGGTTTTTCTTCACAAACTACCTATTTAGCTGGATGATTGCGACGCTGGTATCTGATGGGTGGCTGATCTGTTGTCCTGTGAGTGTGCTGGGGTGGGCTCCAGCCCTACTCGGTTACCGCGAGCCGGTAGGAAAGCCTCTCTGTAGGCGTGTCTGTATTTAGAGCTCACCATACCAAAGATTAACGGATTGATGGCTGAATTGAGATAGGAAAACAGTCGGCAAATCTGAAGGGCCACCATTCGCTGGCTGTAGCTCAGAGCGTTTACCGACAGCAAAATCGAGACTATCTCGAACGGAGCAAGAAGGAGAAAAAACGCCGTCCCTTTAACGACCAGCATCTTAGCCACTTGGTCGCGGAGTTTGATGGCTTGATCGGGGAACGGCACAACTGCCTGCGGACCGTGAGGCCGATTGACGCGTTGCGTGAGTTGCTTGACTATCAGTGTATACGCGGTAGTGTTCAAGACGAGGGCGATGAAAAAGGGCGCAGTTTGCAAGGCGTTGGCATAGGGTACAGCCCAGTCTGCCGCTGGGGCGCAGTACGCAAAGCGACCGGGCAGGTGGTCGTATTCGCCTCCTCCTGGCCAGATGATACAGACGTACCCGATAGAGCAGTAGCTTGGGATTACAGTGGTGGCAAAGCCTAACGAAACAATCCAGGAACACACCGTCAGTTTGATGGTTCGGTCCCAGCGGCTGATCACCCGGTGCCGCATCGGTCTGCAGATGGCATAGAACTTCTCGACAGAGACCAGGCTGATCACGAACAGCGACGCGAAGTAGGACAGATCGACGACTAAATACTGGATGAAGCAGCTCAGTACCCCGTTGTGAGCCGGAGAGAAATTGACCGAGCCGATGCGGTAGTCGTGAATCCTCTTACTAATGGCAAAGAGCAGAAAGGCAATGTCCGACGCAGCGAGGTTGGCCAGATAAAAGTTGGTCAGGGAGCGCATCCTAGGCACGCGGTACAACATCAGAAGAAAGGCCAGATTGCCGAGGATTCCGAAAAACAGGAGAAGTGGCATCAGAATAGTGATGGCCACCGTGTCAAATGTGCTGTAGATATCTTCCAGTGCAAGGGACGGCTCCAGCGTGTAGTTCCAAACAGTGTCGCAACTCATCTCCATTTCTTTTCGGCAAGGACGATGTAGTAACCTCAGAAATAAAACTGCACTGGGACGATTGCAGAACGGCCAACTTTCGCCGGAGTCTGGGATATCTGTCTCGTGGGGCCCTTTTATACTAGACGTCACCTTTCCCTTTGGAAACGGAAACCACGCCTTCTAGTTTCTTGGCATGCTAACTCTACAAGCCTCGTCATTAATATTCACACATTAGTTTAATATGCAGCGACACCTTTCTCAGGCGGCGCAGCTGTTCTGTGTTCGGGTTAATGTTTCCTTGCATAGAGTTCGCCATTTCAGTACAAAAAGTATAGTAAATTACCTTCGCTGTGCGACTGCATTCACGAGCCTCTGTTAGCATAATGCCATGGCTACTCAAACTAATATCTTCAGCAATCATATAAGCATGATCGATTTGTCGTCTTGTTGACCTGTTTGCCCATCTTTTTGTACCCGTCTCAAAATGAAGTTTTGCTCGAACAAATTTAATTTAGAATTGTGCTCTCTTTTACATTGAGGCGATCAATCACCTGTCTTGCGTAAAGTTCATTACTGGGCGTGTTTGATTGCGTCCCTCCCCCGCTTATTCAAGTAACTGCGACAGCGTTTGATTTGACACTCACGTAACTTTTCGCGCTTTAAGCCTGGCCAATTGATCTCCAGTTTACAGTTGTTCTCGATCGCTTTAACACTGCCAATGCAACTAAATTTACAATTATAATCGGAATTGAAATCGCACCATTCCCAACTTAGCATGCATTGTGTGGAACTTCAAGTATTCTGCTGTTGTATTCGCACAAATCTTATAGTACTGGAACGCTAGCAAATTGTTGCATCTCGTTAAACGTTGGCAATGTAATTATCACACGGTTTTCAAATGAATGCGTTCTTCTCTCAACTAAAGGCATATTGTGTTCAAATTGAAAAAAAAACCAGTATCGGTCTACGGAAATCACTCGCGTAACATTCGCACTCATGCAAAGGACCTAATGAAATCATTCATTCATCGCAAGTAACATTAGCTACTTTAAGGACCGCAAGTGAGCGTCTCAAGGATTGCTGTGTGAAATGGAACAAGAACGACACGGAGTCGCGGGAGTCCAAGGTAGAGGTCATCAACGGAGAGCTACAGGAAGACGACGGGCACCGACTCTGTCCAACGAGATATTAACGACTCTCATCAATCATGGGCTAACACTGAGGGTAGCAAGTGAACAATTGTAACCCAATGTTCCCAAGTCTGCTGTAGCGTCAGTCATACGGGTATTTCAGAATGACAATCGGCAAGCAGGAGAGACACTAAATACATAGAATTAGTGTATACACGTTGTAGGCCTACATTGTAAATTGTATTGTGAAATTGGCTCACCGCGAAAAATACTCAGATAAGGCTGAAATCTTGTTGTTTGCATTCTGTTTTCACATATTTTCTGTTTTCCTTCGTTGGTATGTTTACATATCCGAGAGACGACCACATTATAGCGGCAGAAGATGCCTCTTCACCGAACGACAGAGGATGATGAACATAGTTCTAGAACACAACATGATCCGTCTGAGAGAAATCTAGACAAGGGTGGTTGAGGACAATGACGTATTTGCAAATATCCCAAGCGTTAATTTGAGTATAATCGATCAAATCCTGAAGAGAGGGCGAATTCAAACGAAACAAGTCACCAGAGTGCCTCATGAGCGAAACAGCAGCAGAGTAGCGATCGTAATCCGTATGAGAGAGAGTCACTCTTGTTCAAGCTATATGGAAGAAGCATGCGAAGACGTCGACAAAGAGGTGTGTTAGTCCTGGATCCGCCATGCGAGACACTTCTTCCCCAGGTGCCTAGCAAGAGAAGACATTCGCTGCGACGTTGATAGGCACATGTGGTCTGACAGAAATGATCTCCTTGATCGTCCATAAAGCATAATACAAAAATGCAGGAAAATCAACGATTTCAGGGTAAATTGGCCCAGGTATGGTAAGTTATATGAAATAAGGCAAGATTGTTTTGTGTGTGGATTTACGTTGTGTTTGACATTTTGAAACTGAGCTGCAAATTTAATTTCTGCATGACCCTTTGATCCAGTTGTGTACCTTAATTCACTCTGGATTGTTCATTAATACTTTGTTATCACGTATTGCGCATGCTTGCTCAAGCCTAAAACGGCATCCCGGGTAAGTGCGAGGGAAGAAATCCGTCACGCTGTGATCTTCACAGCTCAGACTTCTCAACAACGAAGTTGATGTTTTTCCGCATAATAAGTTGACCTGTCTGATTTATTAGGAGCTGTTGCCAGACAGAGAACAGAACTAGATGTTCTGAGATATGTCAGTGTTCAGTTAGAAAAATATATACGGTATACGGTTGCTAGTCGATAGCATTCCACGGTGATATGTTTCTGGAGCACTGTGTTGAAACGTATTGGTACTCAATATCCATTCAACCAAGGTTTTGGAATAACGTTGCTCACGATCCCCCAACATGTCTACTATTGAGCAAGGCAACAACTGAATTCCCGCAAAAGGCGTGGGGCCGTTGTCAATGATCTTGAGAATGTTGGCTTTCCAAGTCGGCAAACAGTGGAATGATTTGGTGTCAAGCAACGCTTTTCATGATATCTCTATCGTGAGATCGTTTCTTACCCACCCTTTCAGTACTGGACAATTTATTGACTTTTTCCTCCTTTCTGCTGGGGGGGGTGAGTCATGTGATCGGATAGCTCAATGGGTAGCACCCAAACGTTACACTGCGAACGAAGAGTTTACGCAGTTTCAATACTGTTGTTTTATATGCACGGCATATCGGATGTAGCACGTCCTTGTCAAGGCCCACTTCCGTCTGCTGTCGGCCAGCTTCCCCTTACAGGTTGGCCTACCTCCGCTTACTGTCTGCGATTTCTTCGTTCTACATGGTGGCCCACTTCCGTCTGCTGTCGGCCCGCTTCTCCTTCTACAAGTTGGTCTACCTCCGCTTACTGTCTGCGATTTCTTCGTTTTACATGGTGGCCCACTTCTGTCTATCTCGGCCTGTTCCTTTGACTTGGTGGCCCACCTCCGTCTACTCTGGGCCCGCTCCTGCTACTGCGCGGCCCACCTCTCAGTATAGTGTGGCCCAGATTTGGTGTACTCATCGGAACGACAATGTCAAACCCATTTAAACAAAATTCTGTCATTTATCCTCCACAAGGACTTAGAAAAATACTTCTTTTTTCATTTGTTAGGATTTGTATAATGTTTTAGTTGCTACTGCTTTTTTAAATATCCCTTTTCGTGACAGTGTTCGCTAGCCCTTTTTGTGTTCTCATTCTTTCATTAAAAATATTTGTAACGATAGCTCAGTTTGTAAAGTGTTATTGCAATAGTAATCAGGAAGATTACGCTCAGCTTGGTTCCTTTTCTCATCCGAATATTTACTCCTTCGAATACACGAAATCGTTAAGAAAACGAGGCAAAGACTAGTATAATTTTTTTTTTAATGAAGGTGACATTGCTTACGAGATGACCAACAAGCTATTCGTTAACACGCACAGTACCGCGTGCAGGTTCAGTCTTGCAAAGTTGGGACCGGTGTTACCTGCGTCCACTAGCACTGAGTGGGGATCTGAGGGAACCACTGTCTATTCGAGGAAATACATTATTTAGAGTATTTTCTGTCTCCTGTTTCTACAGACCTCTTTAACACCGGCACCTTTTCCTACACAACGTCGGTGCAGCATTGTTGCCTTTTATTAGCTGCGAAGTGTCTCACTTTGCGGCCAACGAGGAAGCTGCAACTGATGTGGGGGCGCTGTTGAATTTTTGTGATTGTGCATTATCTCCACATACATTAATAGCCTACAGACCGACAAAAGCGGGCGCCAGAACTAAGTAAAACTAAACTGAAAATACGATGCATTAAAGATGGTAGCTGATGAGTAATTGCAGCAATTTTACTCAATATTTTTGAGCACCCTGAATGGTCTGATACTACGACAATCAACATGATCAGCATAGACCAAGCATACAGCAACTTTTGTCCTCTTATTCAACGTAAAGCTGTCGGGGTAACACTGCAAAATGGCATATTGATCATTAAAATATGTAAATTGTCTAAATTTAAGGTAATTCTTCACCTACTTGGAGAACTTCAAGTGTACTCAGTCGCTGCTTGTGACGTAGAGCCGGTACAGTTTACATCGAGTCGTAACGCTATGTTTTTTTTAATCAAACGTGATAGGCAAATGCTCCTCAACGTGCACAAAGCTATTCAATCAATTTTTTTCGCGAAAGCAAACTTGAGTAGCCTGTAGCTCTTATAGTTACATAACTGCAATACAAAACTGCTGTGGAGCACATAGTAAATGCTGGACAGGGTTTTCAGTTGCCATCAGGGCGTTATCATCCAAAATGGCTGACCTGTATCACTTGTCCCAAGATTTCTCCATAGACTTGTGCACACTACTTCCGCCCATCATGGTTTCATTACGTTATCCAGACGCTGATTTCCATTGGGGCTGTCGGTCTACAGACAATGGACTACGTGCACTAGTACTGATCAGGTTGTACCCCCGTAAATAGGCCAAAAATATGTCTGTCGAGCTCATTAATAAAAATATTCTGTATTAGAATGTCCCGATGGCCATGGGATTGGAATATTGAAGAAATAGGGCAGTGAATTTTCGCCCGGACTCAGGGCTTCCAATTCTGAGCAATTTGCATGCAACTGAGTCTTAAAGTGGCACTATTTACTTCCGGGCAGTAAAATTCCTTCATTTTAGGGGTGGTCTGCTTTGGGTGAGAATTGCTCAAAAATTCATTGGTCGACTCTCTAAAATTGAAAGGAAAATGAAAGAGGATACGTCAAAATATCATTTTTCTGTCCAATCTGGACACCTTTGGAAGTTGTATTTTAAACAATAATTTTGAAATATAAGGATTTGTCATCGGTGTCTGTGGGAATTCATTTTTAGGGTTGAACCCATCAGTGGCTGCCCGCGGTAGGTTGCACATGGCATGGTGGGAACAAACATGGCGCGGCAAGATCGTACCCATGGGAATGAAGTTGGTGTGTAGGTTATTTGTGTCTGTGGTTATCGCAGTGCACCTCAGTGGCAAGCAAGCAATGTACTGTACAGTACTGAGCTGTCAAATAGCTGGGCAAACGCAATGCAATTAGTACCAAAATACATTTTCAAGCAGGGAGTAGGTCCCCACCAAACTTCATAATGAATATGTTAGCTGCGAATATTGCTTGAAAAGTAATTTAATGGTGAAATGGTCTGTTTTAGGCATCTGGGTGCACGAATATTTTTACTATCCATTTCCTCTTCGCTTGAGGGCAGTGGCCATCGTTTATTTTCGTTGCATTCAGTGACGTCTGTGCTGAACATTTTTGTTGTGCCTTTACGGCAGATTTGTAATGAACTGAGTCAATAACTCGAGTTCGACTCCACTCGGAAATTTGACTCGACTCATTACGTTTCAATGACTCGACTTGAGTCACCAAAAAATAACGACAGGAAAAAAAAAACGGGAGGCACAAATATATGCCTTCCGTTGGCTTGACTGGATCCTGATACTTAAACAAAACAGCGGCCGACTCTAGCATGTAACGATTAGGCTACTTTCCAAACTCAGTTGATGTTACTGGAGAAGTTGAAATACCGGGGAAGCTACACGAGTCTTGTCTCAACCACATTTGACGTGTAGCTATGCTCCCGCCTGCTGATAGGTATAAAGATGTGCATTCTGACGAGTGAGAATTTTTTCGACCTTGAACACAACTTATGCAAACCTACACCACGTGTCTGAAATCATCGCATGCAGCAGTGCAGAAACAGCAAAGTCATCACTATCTGCCTGGCACAACGGCTTTGACTTCTGCTGATCTAAGTCTTCGCTGTTCTGCGTTTGGGCCTGTTCTGCGCACCATGGAAAGTAATTTGGTCCTCCGCGTTATCAAGACCACCGTTGGGCTGTTTGGTATCGTTGGTAATGGTCTTGTCTGCGCCGTTATCTACAAGATTCCCTTCATGCACACTCTGACCAATGCCCTGATCTTCAACCAGGCCTCGGTGGATCTGCTGGGCTCAGTCGTGCTCCTGCTCGCCAGCAACATACCAGTGCCGAACCGCCTGTCCAGCACACTGGCCGACTGGCTGCTCTGCCGCGTGTGGATCGGCAACCTCTTCCTGTGGGGGGCGTTCAATGCCTCTACCTTTAACCTGCTGTCCGTGACCATGGAACGTTTCCTCGCCATCGTGTTCCCACTGAGGCATACCCAGTTCTTCAATCGTCGTCTGGTCATCATTTTGACCATCGGCTCTTGGGTTCTGGGGATTTCATTGCAAGGTGCATACATAGCCGTCGTGCAGGGTTTCATCGACGGAAAGTGCTTCTTCGAGTCCTCCCCGCGATCTCGTTTCATCGGCGCGGTATTTATTTGTATCAAGTTCTTTGTTCCTGCGCTCTTGATGCTGTTCGCCTATATCGCCACCATTTACGTACTGTTGAGAAGTGCTCGACGCGTGGGAGTACCAGCTCCGCTCACATCCACGTCGGCGGGACCTAATCAGTCAGGAAGAGCGCCTCTACCGCCCCGTGTCGAAACCCAAGGAGGATCCCTCTTGCGCGCTAGCAGGAACACCTTCAAAACACTTCTTATCGTATTCATCTCTTTTTTCGTTTGCTGGTCTCCAAATCAAATCATCTTCTTTCTGTTCAACTTGGGATGGCCCCTCGACTTCACAAGTGTGACATATGTTGTTTCCGTCAGCCTAGTCGCTTTAAATTCGTGCATTAATCCGGTCATTTATGGAATTAAATATAAGAGGTTTAGGTTGGGCCTACGTAAATTGCTCGGTCTTGATTTCACTACTCAACCGTCAATTATACAACTTTGACGACCCAGATTATTAGCAATGCCTTGTCAAAAAAGCACAAATTTCACTGAGTGTCTTCTCGTGCCGCGTGTGTAAAGTTTTAGCCATTAAAGAAATAAAAATTGTTTATTGCATAATGGTTATATGATGGTAAAACACAAAAACAAGTAGAGAATATCTTTCTCTCTATTCATATTTCATGAAGGGATTACCCAGAAACTGAAACAATAGCCGTCAATTTATCACTGCACCACTCACAGCGAAACTTATGACATAAGCATTTTCTGAAGTGGTACTTGATGAGCATGTTTTACGAAATCATAAGTAGTAGTTGAAAAAGATTTTTCATGTAGAAACAAAGTAGCCTTGTTGGTTGGAATTAAAATAAAGAAAAATAAGAAATGAAGCCTGTTTAGTTTTAGCTTCTTAAAAAATGTTTAGTCCAGCAAATCACAGCACTTGACGAACGGTATTTAGTCATTGGTCAGTGATGTTAAGGAGTAAATTGAACGTCAGCTGTTTAACATTTAAACGAAGTGGTAGCATGCTACGTTGTGTTTTATTTCTAAACACGATTTCTAAGGGTGAACACACTAAGGGGTGAAAGACGTATAAGGATTGTCCTTCCAAATTCTTTTCAGGCATTTGTCGAGAATATTTTATAACTCCATCCACAGCACAATAATGTTGCTTTTGTAAAGTCATAAAACCATTATTTTTAATTTTGTTTGGATAATATGGATTTTATGCTGCGAATTACCCTGACTTTCGATACATTTACCACCCTCTTACCACAGCCAGTGGTTTAAGTTTCATATAGAGCAAAAAGCGTGCCGGTTAAGACAATCCTCTAAATAAATCAATTATACAGAAATATTTGATACAGTATGCATACATAGATAGTGACATAGCTGTAAAGCCAAAGGAGAAAGGTCAAGAATAAATCGACCCCAGGGGAGTAAAAACCACCCTTAAAAGAGTCAGAACCACTCCAGTTGAGTTCAATGGCTACTTTATAAGGAACAAATCTTTTGGTAATCGTCCCCTATATGGCTCGTTTGAGGAGTGGCAATTTTATTCTTATTTTGTAATTGTTTTTAATCTTTTTAAAGTGGCTTTTATAAGGAACTCACTCTTTCTGAGAGAAAGACGTGTTCCACTCCTCTACATTTAGAGAGCAGGATTAGGGTTTATTATTAGTTTCAAATGTATTTTGACGTCCTCAAAGGACTATTTCTGTTGATCAATGCCTGCATAATTTCTCACGCTGCTTAACATTTCCTTTCAAATAATCCAATTATTCTGATCTGGTTATGGGATGTATTTGTGTGACATATTCAATGGGTCTGATAGGGACGTGTTGGAGTATCCGCCTTGTAGATGTTGGTACATTGAGAGATGACGCCAGTGATATTTACGAGGCACTGCATGGGAGATGTTTTTATGTTTTCCTGTACACCGATGTGTTTATTCATAATGTATTCTAAGTGTGGTCGGAGAGTTGCAGATAGGACTCGAACTCACTTTCTGCGAACAATAGTACAGACAACCCGACTATTCAGTGATATTACTTTGGCGTTGCGTCGAACATCTTTACTAGTTATACTGGGTTACATGGCCCAGTCAAGTTTGTGATTTTTCATAACTCTCAGACTGCACTGAGAATACACTGTGAATGCACACGTCAAGGTAAGGGCAACGTAACCCAGTGCGTGCATAAAATAAACAGGAGATGGCGTGGTTTTTTTCCCCGGGTGGGAAAACACCATTTGTGCGCTCAGGGTTCACGCATCTTTGTCCGTAATAAAGAGAATTAAATATGAGATGTTTGGAGGCAGGATGTGGACGTCCCTGTAACATGAAGGAGTAAAATAACAGCCATTGCCGCAAACCGAAGGGGCCGTTAAGGATACTTGCCAAACGTTTTTCCCTTTAATTAATAACCGGAGTCGTCACTTTTTCTTGCATTCGAGTTCAAAACGGGAAACCAGGAGAGTTGCTATGGTAACTTGGACCCTATATCCTGTAAGATGCGCCTACACGGCGCCAGTGCTCTATTGTTGAGGATTAATTTGTAGAAAAATGAATGACAGCCGCTTGTAAATAACAACTCGTTTCAAACGGAAGATGCGTTCAGTTTACAGTGTGATCAATGCATTGCCATTTCTGTGTAAGTCTTTTGTCTTTCGGCGAATGAGTTTGTCAAATGAAGGATTTTGATAATTCCACGTTATCATCCACGCGGCTGACAGTTGTCGTAGAGCCAAATCTTATGGAATTCGTAAAAATACCCCTGCGGCACGCTCCTGTCTTCAATTGAACCCGACTCATGGCACGGATGACTTGCTGCCTGGGGTCATGCCGCATTCTACAGAACATGTTGTCTTTCTTCCTGCACAGCTAAATCCGCGTAAACTTGACATGCAATTGACGTGTTGTTCATCATGCTTTTTTTATGCCTCTGTGGTGAATGACCCCAGTTACATTGATAGCTGTGTCATGGACGTTGACTAGATTTGGGGGGGGGGGTTGTGTAAGAAAACGTGTTTGTTGTAACTGAAATTTGCCTCCTTTTTCCAGAATGTATTGCTGTCATAGTATAGTACATGCGCAATGCGTGCATGTGTGAAGATGACATGTATGTTACAAAATAATATTTAAAAAAAGTTACGATATCAACATTTCTGAGAAATTATGTCATTGGAAAAAAATGTGTGTATACCCAGCAAGATATTGGACGGAGGGGTACCCCCTTACATGTCCAGTCCCTATACACAATCTAGACTATTGTTTCCTAACACATTCCCCTCGGTGTTTGTAAAGAATTTCTGAGATTCCTATCAAACAGCCACCAACACAAAGGGTGCATTCGATTAGCTTACACGTGTAAGTCAAACTTACACGAGAGCGTTCGTTTAGCCATCACGTGACCTTCGTGCCTTCCCTGGTGTCAACCACCACTACCCCAGCTAGCGAGTGGGTCTCTGGAGGCTGCCCGAGTGTAATGATGTCACGGATGGACTATTCGTGTATGGGCGCGCATGATGGAAGTGGCGGGGACTCGACCTGTTTCCCAGAATGCTTTGGCGAATACACTGCAGCGTTCGATCAGCCTCATTTCGAAGCTTCCCTTGCGTGTAACACTGGGGTATTCAGGGAAACTAATCGAACGCAACCTTACTCCGGCATGTATGGTCTTTGCGTACACGCAGAACGCGTGCAAGAACCCGCTTGTAATCACCAGTCTCCCTTTTCGCCGATTGAGGGTGTACTTCAGCTCGGGGTGAATACGCCGTTGAAGATTGAAATATTAACTATCATTGAATAGGATTTCAGAGCCAAATTTAAACATGCATTATCTGCCGTGCGCGTGCTCCATTCTTAAATCCAACATTGCGTAAACGGTACTTATATTACGCTTTCATAGTCAGGTTATGTTATACGGCGGACTCAAGGTCTTCAAATTCGGATAAGCCTCGCCTATAGTTGCCAAATACTGACCTGACTTGGCAGTAACCTATAAAAAAGGTTGGTTTTTGTAATGACATTGTTTGGTGATATCAATAGATTTAATCAAGCAGAAAGGGCGCCCTTTGTTGACCGACAAGTTAATTATTGTCCAAACTATTACGTAACATGAGGTTGGTCATTCACACGAGTCGTTGTTTTGGGCGAGGCAAGTCAGCCTCAACGATAGAAGACAGTACGGGAGAATATACATACTCACTCGTCATCCACAACATCTTTCTGTCAATCTGCAACATCTCCACTTTAAGTCTAGCTGACAATTTCGATTGTTGCTGAGAATCCTGCAGTTTAATACAGAGATTCCGATTGAAATATGGTCCAATGGTTGTTCGGAGTGACGGCTGTCGTCCTTCTTTATGGCGTGACCGCTCAAAGCAACGTGACCCAAGGTAATCGCCATAATTCTGTTTCTTTCTTTCGTCAACACTGATTAGGTCTTAAGTTACGAACTGTACCGTTTTTACTTGCCAAGAGAGGGCGGAAGTACGATGCTCCTTCTGAATCGCTGAAGTTTACTCGTTACAACCTTAACCTAAGGATATGTTTTAAATCAGAATCTTGAAATGAGAGACCATGACAACAGGGTACTAGGCTTAGTTATTTAATGGCGGGATATTGGCTACAGTATTTCACTAGTATGTACCATCCAAACCAAGTATGATTCTATCCCTAAACTCGCATCCAATTCAGTCTTTTACAGGGAATTCAACATAAGTCCTCAGCGAAAGTACAAGATATTCATACTCAGTTATACATGGAGGAAGGAAATATCCTTTTCCTTCCCATTAACCTGCCCTGTTGCTTTGGGCGCGTGGCCTTTGCTCCTCTTCGGATACACTTGTTTGATGTTTTACGTAATGCATCGCGTGTACTGCGCCGTTGTACACGGCTGTACCACTCCGTGCACGGTAATGTTGCATGGCTAATGGTAGCAGCAACCGTGAGGGCCTAGGTGTGCACTTTTCGGATGTATACGCGGTAGTGAAGATGCCAGAACGGTCTGAATTAAAAGATAATAGAAAAGAAAAGTAGGCAAAAAACTAGATTTGTCAGCCAGTGTGTAATGCCTAATCTCACATTTCATGCCGTAATGAAGTTCACAAATAACACACTTGTGAACAAACTGGGAATTGGCCCTTTTGTTCCATTTAATTTCAGGTGTGAACACGGGCTTTAGTGTCCGTTTAATGGCAGGCTCAGGCCCCAATGAGGGCATCGTAGAGGTGACTCAAGAAGGCAAACGAGGCCCAATTTGTAATCCTTATTGGGGTAAGTGATGCTGCGTTTGATAGTGTGCAACGAATCAATAAGATCCATGTAGCATGTTACTGGTGAGTTATTTCAACTTTAACGCACGCGTTTGTATGAGGAACCATACCCTGCTTGAAACTGGATGAGTAGTTTGCACAAGTTAATTTACAGAAGCCCTGTCTTGTTTCGTACAATATCAGCAATTAGTTCTGTAAATGGTCGTTAAAGCAAGTGTTTCTGCACCACAGTCTCGTATTTACTTGCCTATTTGTCGTGCTCGCTGCCGTGGGTATAAGTGGCAGTTATGTTTTTCATCATAAGCCGTATGAAGTCGAAACTGTTTTGTACACGAAACGCTTGATTTCTAATCGTTCTTATAATGTCACACACGCCACGCAGGTGTCCCACATTTTTCCATTTATTTTCTCCGATTTACTTCTGTATTTTTGTTCTTATAAGGTTCAGATTAATTCATAGGTTTGCCACGTCTGTTCTTGTCACTTTGTGGTCTTTCCTTTTTATATTTTATTGTGATTGTATCTTCAGAGGGCAAGTACTTCCTCAAACGCCAAAGTCGTTTAATGGCGGGAAAAAATTCAGAAAGTTTGTCTTATTTTCGAGTTAAGGAGTCCCTTTCCTCGGGAAATCAATGATTGTTTCTGATTTCAGACATTAACGATGCAACCGTTGTCTGTCGTCAGCTCGGCTACCCGCTAGCCACACTGGCCTCGACGGGTCAGCGATTTGAATCAAGGATATATGATACGCATTTGGAAGCAGTGTCGTGTCAAGGTACTGATAAATGTATGGGAATAAAGAGTTAATGACCTTTTTTGTGCAAGGGCGGACCAAGAACCAAATTTTAGGTTTGGCCAAACTTTTTTTTTTATTGGGGGAAGGGGATTTTGAATTACTGTCTTGTAACCTTTTATGACCTTTCTGAAGGAAGGGGCTACATTTTGGGGCTTTTGACACGCTTTGGGAAGGAACCCTTTTTGGGGGGTCATGGCCTCCTCCAAATCCGCCTTAAGTTTTGTCTGGACCTATAAGCGCCAACATCAAACAAAAGTCAGATCTACTGAAAAAACCTCTTTTGTTCAAATCTTTCTGAACCCCAACGTGAGCTTTAAAAGAGCCCTTTTTATCTTTCAGACTGGCTCTTAGGAATGATCGTCACTTGCAACATGATGGGTGTCTGTTAGATTTCCCCGTCCTATCGACACTAGTCATTGATTCTTAAACCGCAGTTATCTTCCAGCACATTGAATCTATCTTCTCTTTGGGGTTGACTCTTTCAGAGACTTGTTTTCATCGGCAAACTGTAAAGATTTTTGCACTGTGCTGGATTTCCACAATTTTGAATGAACTTTCTCCGATATTGTTTCTGCAATATAAGTATGTATGAAACGCTAGCAATGCATTTTATGCTCGAAGACGTTGGAATGTTGGGACCACTCCTGCTTTTAAATGTTGCATTTGATTTCATTTTTATTGTGTTATCATGAACAACTTAGACCTAAAGTAATTTTCCCATATGCTGTTGCATTAGTGATCAGGCGTGTAAGGCGCGTTTTTCGAATAAAATTTTTTTTTAAAGTTTAAATTCTTGTAGTTTAATATTGTATTTCATAATACGCTTCACATTCATTTGTAAGTTGGATTGTCCGTTATAGAAACAAAATTGACTGGTTGGTGTTGCTGTGGGCTTATGCATAGACTGTCTGCTTGTTTATCCTCATCAATGCTGCGGTGAGAATATGGGACACGTTCAGTTTCAACAGATGGAGTGATATTCAAAGGGATGTCGCTGGTCGAAGCAAAACTGACTGATTAGAGCAGCTCGCACATAGGAGTGGCTCTGTAGGATTTAGGATTTGAACGTACATTATTTTACTTGTGTGAGAGTCTGCGGGCGACAGAAGTCTTTGAACGTGTTTTCCTCGCACGATCAGCTCTTTTCTATCCTTTTGAGTGTTGCCTTTTATTCATTGTAGGAAATGAATATCGGCTAGACGACTGTAGCCGAGGATCATGGGTCTCTCAGCCCTGTTCTGACCGAGACACGGCCGCCGTGATATGCAGCAGTATCGGGGGTGAGTTGGTCCTAGAAACATGACCGCTCGTCATCTCTATAACTGCACAAAACAAACAGGAGATCCCGACACTGAACCTGATGTTTTAAGGAGACTAGATGTCCACCTCAGACATCATTCCATTTGACTTCCTTTGTCAACAGAGTTCTCCGTTCGACTGATGGGCGGTCCTTCTCGCTTCGAAGGGCGGGTAGAGGTGTACCACATCCACGCTGGTACTCAGCCAATGTGGGGAACCATCTGCAATGATTACTGGGATATCTACGATGCTCAAGTCGTTTGCCGTCAGCTCGGCTATGGCAATGCCAAGGTGAATGATCCTATAGACGCGAATGACGCCTCGGTGAATTCTCATTTGAAGCCATAACAAATACTTTTAAATGAGCATTGCGAGCAGTCGGGCATACTCTTAACTTCAACGATTTTTTTCCCTGCGAAAGTTTTATGACATTAAATTTGCGCCGGTTTAGCAATCGTGTAGCTCAGGAACCAGCCTTTACACTTGCACCGCGAAACTGCGTCATGATGTTAACACCCATAAGGAGATGAATTTTGAGGTGCTTCAAGGGAGATCGTGGAGATAATGCTTACTGAGTGGTTATTAAAAGTGGCTTACCTTTGACAAAGGTTAACGTGCTTATACCACGGAGCTTCTTCAAGTTTCAGGTCTCCTCAAGTGAATGGTTTGTGCTCAGCGTAAAACCTCATATTTTGCTTTCTTCCATCCTCTGGCTAGCCGCCGTCGCAAAGAATCGGGAGGAGACAGATATAATTTGAGCTCTGTCTTGCTGTTTGCTCCAACCAATCTGTGAATAGCTCCCTCCAGATAGTGAGGACCCCCAACACAACCCCCACAACTTACATTCTTTCCACCCTACAGACCACACCCACAACAAGACGTGACTTGCTGTCTGTTCTAGTCTGGTCTGGCCTTGAGTGGAGCTAGACCATATCCATGTTACATTGAAACATCACAGTCCAACATTGAAACATCACAGTCCAACATTGAAACATCACAGTCCAACTTCTCTATGCCTGTTCAACTATTGGCAGCATCCAAGCATTTCAGAATCGAATTTCCTCCTTGAGACATGCAGTCACGTTAGTGTACGCAGGGACAGTCCAACGACTCATGTCCGTCCCACCAAGTGTAAAATCGTAAGACATCTATATGAACTATGCGCAAATCTCTCGAATTTATTTCAGCCACATGCATGTGAAAAGCCAACACTGGGCTTGAAATAATCATTGCTTAATATACTGTGATAACTAAACGGTGTGCACAAAACCGTGGATGTCTTTAGGCGAAGGGAGAAATGACACGAACATTTGGAGAAACGGAGATAGAAACGTGTACTTAAGCGCTTTGCATATACGTTTTCAGCAGTTTTTGTATTCTTAGCTTTAGATTAGATTTGAAACTATAATTTGTCCATTCCCTTTTTAACAAAATTTGCCCGCTTTATCCGGTCATGCTAAGAGAATTAGGACATCATTGTCCACATCTTTGTTTCCAATTTGCACCCAAATCTGCATCTATCTTGCATACACGGGCTGAGGTGCGTAGTCTAGTGGTTTGTAACGCCCACTCATAGGGCCCAGGGTCGAATCCAAAAGTTGGGTACTTTCTGTGACAATAGGCAAGTCATTTGCCCTACTTGTCTCTTTCCACCAAGGAGTAGAAATTGTACCTGTGAGGGCAGAGATGGCTCTTGTACATGTAGTTGGTTAGCCCTGCGTGCGTTACCCCTCAAGCAGCTCACGTCAGTAAGATGTATATTTTACAGGGCCACTGAGCAGTTATAGGACAGATTAGGGGGGAAAAGAGGAGAAATGAAATGCACTTTTCCGGAACCGTCCGTTACTGCATGCATGTCTTGCCTAGTACATAAAAAGGACATCATTGCTACCCGGAACTTAACAGTGTTTTCCTGTGCGCGTCCATGCACTGCAGGCAGCCGTAGACGACGGTGACAGACTGTATGGTATGGGCAGCGGGCCGGTCTTGCTGGAGTCGGTAACGTGCTACGGGACGGAGAGCACACTGGCCAGCTGCCTGACACCGGGTTGGCATGTCCATAACTGTGGTCATAATGAGGATGCCGGGGTCATCTGCGAGTACGCTGGTAAGTACCAAGTTAGTCAGTTTTATGTACATTTTTGTTTGTTTTTGTAATCACAGTGTTTGACCTGTGCCCCATTTCGCGTTCTTTACCTCATATGGCAAATATGGTATTTTTCTTGTCATTAGAGATTCATATCAGTTCAAATAATAGATACTGTTGATAAATGTGATTATCATTTTAGCAATATTGTTTGTGAGTTTTCCCCAGATCTAATGGTTAACATCCCTAAATCGTTGATCCACACTGACACAATGAGTAACCTCGGGATTTCAATATGTATAGAAAATGACAAATGTCATTTCGGGTTTGTTTGCAATCATGCAGATACTTCGTACGTTTGGCTGTCGCCGCTAGCCGTCACGTTCATCGTCATCGGTAGCCTCCTCGCATTCTGTGTGGTCATCGGCTGCATCGTCTGCTGCATCTCTTCCGTCACCAAGAAGAAGCAGCGACGCACCGCCAGCTCCCCCGAACCGCCCGTGTCCTTCGCTGCCTCCAACCAGGCGGCAACGGTAGAGACAGCCGGCGCCAGCCCCGGCTACAGCCTCCCGATCCAGCAGTTCCAGCCGCCACCCGGGTACGTGTTGACGACCACCACTGCTTCCGGAGGAACGCCTGGATTCACAACCATCACACCGATGCCACCGCCCCCACCGTACGCCGAGACCCCGAATGCGGAAAAATCCTAGAATACATTACACGTTAACTTTCGTCAGCTTTCCAAAAATCGTATTCTAATTAACATCAGAGAATAAAAGTTCGAAGTTTCATCTGTAGACATTGCAGTGTTATAGACTACATAAAAAATGTGCAATTTCCTGAATGATTTAGATTTCGCTGATTGTAATATTAATGGAGCAGCAGTTGGAAGTTGCCTGATTGAAGTTTAACCATTTTATTCATTGATTAAATTAATCTGTTTGATATTGAGACCTTTAGTATGAATTGGCTGTAGGCCATTGTTTAACACTGTACATTATACGTTGACTCTTTTCCATGTTTAGGCCTCAGCAGAGAACTTGCCAGCAAGCAAGGGCCTAAACAGACCACTTTTAAGTTTATTTAAGTAACATGTCAAAAGTCAATCGTGCTTTTTGCTACCCAAAACAATAATCTTTAGAGTTGATGTAGGTGGATACATGTATAACTGGTAGCAGAAACACCTGCAGGCTGCGGTCTATTAATTAATTCAAGTGAGAATTTCTGGTCAGCTCATTAATATTAAAAGTGCTCCCGCAGTATCTTATGAAAAGGGAGATTGTTTGGCCCCCAAAATGGTGAGATTGTGTAAATTGTTGTCAGGATCGACTCCTTGGGTCTTTCAGCTTTCATGTGAGAGTAGAATGGCTAAAAACTACGGTTGAAGATGCTCCTAAATGACCGAAAAAGTAGAGGGTTGTCACTTGAAAAATGGCTGCAAGCAGACTTTGGAAAAATCACTTTTCGGGGTGATTTTATTTTGTGGGAATAATTACAAATGCAAACCCACAAAAGTTGAAAAGAAATTGAAAAACAAGGGACGAGACAATAATTTCATTTGTGTTTTAGAAATCTCCGGGGTGTTGGTATGCATGTTATCGGGCCCTGAACGGTGCTAATTTTACACTGTTTTCAATGGGACTTGAATTAGTGGATTGTACCCTTCACGCCCAAAAGAAACAGAATCCATTTTACACACGTCTATAGCTCGGGTCGATGTTATATGACGACGAGTGAAAAGTGGCCGGTTCTTTTCATTCAGGTACACAATGCTCACTGGAGTTATTATTCTGAGACGTTTAAAGGTCTAAAACGGGCGAGTGTGCATATATACTTAAAACCATGAGCTCGCTGTCGGGTTAGCTGTGAAGGCTATAAATGATTGCGATTCGTAGGAAATAGTGCCTTTAAAAATGCATAGTTTTCCCTATTGAAGCTTTTACTTACAGGATTCCAAGTGGAATGAAATTTCGTAACGCCGTGACAGATTGTTTGTGCTCGCACCTACTTTGTAGCAATCATGCAGCGAATGGTTAGATATTTACATCGATGCTGTCTGTCTATTACAAGCTAAATCCTATAATCATTAACAATTGCAAACTTCAATCTTGACATTCACAGCGACAAATAATACGGTCGCACAAATGTAAAGCATGTATGTCCGATAAAACAATGGCACTTTTCATCACATCGATAGTGTTTGTTTGCGCTTCGCCAATTCCTGATCAAACAAACCGTTATCTGGATTATGAAATGGCTTTGGTTATTTTGCTGTGCGTACGACGAAGCCTACATTATGACCTTCGATCTCAATAATGATCAAAATCTGCGTACATGTAACCAGCGCACTGTCCGGTTGCCATGAAACTTTGGCATATACCTTCTAATCATGCTGAGACTCAATTCGGGTCTGAACTGTTACTCTGTATTCATGTAAAGAAGGGATTAAGTTACCTGCTGAGTTGGCGCTCAAAGGAAAAATGCAATGAGCATTGGGTTGAACTTGTTTTATACAATACTATGTAGTATCATACAAAACGAAGTACTTCTTCCCACTGGAAGCGACAAGAAGGTAGTAGTTTTTCCGTTACAAGAAAATCCTTTCATTAATACTTTGTAGAGGGCGCTATTTTCCTTGTCGTACACAGTTACTAGTGGGATTAGGGCACAAAGGGGCCACCAGCATCTTATGGGGGCCAACAGTTTTCAGTGGCGTTTTTGTTTTTGTTAGCCTTGTTCAATATCTATTCATTCGTGTTTTTTTTTAGTGGGAGGGGGCCACCTGGGGGAACCAGGAATGGGGGGGGGGCGTGCCCCCCACCCCACGGCTACGCCACTGGTCATACAAGGCACTCCTTGTCAAGGGCATAAGAAAAGATTCAAAAATTAGCCCTTCAAAAATACCCACCAAAAAGTTTGGAAGGTATGTTGGTAATTTCTGTTGTCGAAAAAAAGCAGCCCAGCACAAAAAAAGTAAAATGTAGAACTTATCCCCAAGAAAATGTAGAGTGTGATGCGCACTTGTATGGAATACGGGTGTTTCACAATAGAGTGCGCCTCCAAGAGTTTGCAACGCGTTGGCCAATCACAATGCACGAAATCTGTCGACCCAGTACGCGTTTAGAAAGGGTTGACAGATTTTGCGTGTTGTGTTAGGTGCGTTGGAAGCTTTTGGGGGCGCACTATTTTGAACCGCCTGTATTTACGGTTAACGTATGAGGAGACAGTTTAGGCAAATAGGGACCGAGTTGTGAGGACCTTCTGCTGTCTCCACGTTTTCAGTCGACACAAAATTGGTGTAATGACTAATGTCTATCCCCACAACAATACAGCAAGTATATATTTTATGGTGGGATTTGACCCATAGCCTGGGTCGATAGGTTTTCCCCTTATTTTCAGGTCCGTCCTCACCACTGAGATCTCGTGGTCTTCGAGAGATCGATATCGGCAGCTTTCTGTATACACTAAAGATCGGTCGGATCGCATTGGAATTTTCGACGAAAACGGCTTGAATTGAGTCTATCATTGTATGACACGCCCACCGACGTGACTTAAACGCAGATTATACCGCGAACAACACAATGTACATTTAGCTAGCTAAGGATTCAACACAGCCTACTGCAAGCACATGCGGTACATCATTCTACATTAGGCGTTTCGCGTCAAGAGAATAAAACTGGCTGTCCGGGTTGTAGGCATTGTGCATGGCATTTATTCCCACAAAACCAAAGCGGCAGAAGTAGTAACGACGTCGACGAAGGACTCACAATCTGAAACTCCCGTCGCTTTCCACGCAATGGCGTGTCGGCACAAGCAGTTCATCAACACAGTGGGGACATGCGTCGATGAAATGTTGCAAGGGGTGGTAGCCGTCAATCCAGCCGTCGCATTGCTCAAAGGTAGATGGCAATTTTTTCACATTCAAACCAACAGTTCATAATTATGCTTCCCTCGCCTCGCTTCTTTCTGAAAGCAAACTCAGAATAGCTGTATTCCATTTCATGAAGTCACAGCTCAAGGGCTGCCAACGAACCGTGAAGGGTTGGGCTCTCGGTCTTAATTAACATTTAGCGTTTGTTGAATAAGCTTGTGTGCTTTTCTGATTTTGTACCAGCAACACGTGCCACACGCCCCCATGCGACAAGTTAGTGGTAAATTCCGTGGCGTGGTGGACGTGCGTTTGTGTGTGCAGCGCCCTCATTTAAGCCGCCTCTCCAACAGTTGAAATTTTAAGGCCCTTTTTTTTGGGGGGGGGGGAGGAGGGAGGGGGCGTAACCAGAAAATCTAAACATACCTTCAAGTAGCTTACCATGTGCCAGCTCAGATTCAACCTCTTCCCTACAGTCTATCTGACGCAGCACACAGGGTCATCCCAGGTCAAAGTTGTCGCCGTGGTGTGGAGGCTAATCAAATGCATCCCCTCCAAAAGAACTAGTCCTGATCACAAATGATTTGACCGTTTCCTGTAGGTCACAGGGTCATACTGCGAGCGGACATCGCAAAGTATAAAACTGCTGGGAAAGTTGCCGTGCTGTGCGGTGGCGGATCAGGGCACGAGCCGTTTGCGTCAGGTAAAAGCTGTAGACTGACAATGCGTTTCACTGATGCAGAGAAGTAAATAAGCTTGTCCGTACAGTCGATAACATGGATTCACCTTTTAATTTTGTGAAAATTTAGTGGGCAACTAAGTTCAATTTTAGAACAGAATGACCGGTAATTGATCATTCATAATTATAAAATGTTATTATAAATAGCCATTTCGTTCGAATTTCATGTAACAATAAAAAAAATTACGCTCCGTTTAATTAACCTAGATTTTCTTAGCTTTATTTTAATGAGAAAAAAATGAACAAATCTCGCTCATTCGTTCTAAGGTCCTATATAAGATTGTTCTGGTGTTGAGTCAAGGTGTACCTTAGTTTAAACGAAATAAGCAAACGGAATAAAACATTCGTTCAAATTTAAAGTTGTTTCCTATGATTTGGGTGTCATATTCTATCATTCTAGGCCCCCAATCTGGTAGGAACTGTTTCCATAGTTGAAGTTGTGCCCAAGTCAGTGTGGCTATTCATTTCCGGGTCTTTTTCCCCCATAGGATATGTTGGATGCGGCATGTTGACTGGTGCTATAGCTGGCTCGGTCTTTGCATCGCCTCCTGCCAGTGACATCCTCGCCGCCGTACGAGCTGTTGCCACCTCAGGTGAATACCGCCCTCAACCTGTTAACTCCCGTTTCTTGTTAATTGAGATCGTAATTTGCCCAGAGGAAAATGGTGACAGTCTGTTAATCGTTCACGTGATTTTTTCCCCCAGATTCTTAATCCGTCAATAATATATTTGATTTGTTTTTATAATTTTGTCCGTTATTATAATTGCACGCTGATGATGCAGCTTGTCCATCGATTAGTTATGTTTGTTTGTTCATCCGCTTGCGTGCTTGGCTTTTTTCCTAACAATCATTTTGGGTCCGTATTTGTTCCTTTTTGAGGGCAGTTCCTTTATTTTTCCAAATAGGCCCTACATTGCACAAATTATAATATCATGTCAGTCTGAGAAATGATCTTGAGAGGAGTCCAGTCCTGTTGTGTTAGATATAGGAGTATTGTAAAATTGTAGATCCTAACTACCCTGACTTCGCAAGCCCCTTGCTTTATAATACACGGCCCATAAAGCATTTCTGTACTTTTCACATTCTGTGTTGAGAGAAAATTGTGATAAATATAAATTATTAACCAAGTATTGGCTCTGCTTACGAACATAAGCCGGAGTTCTTCTCATCGTGGCCAACTACACGGGCGACCGGATCAACTTTGGCATTGCCGCTGAGAAGGCCAAAGCCCTGGGCATCAACATCGAGACGGTCACAGTGGCTGAGGATAGCGCCCTCACCAGTGTGGATAAGACAGCTGGGAGACGCGGATTGTGCGGGATCATTCTGATACAGAAGGTTGGAGGACGAGTCGGTTGCACAGACCTTTTTGCCCTGAAACCCAGTGCACAGTCCCCATTCCTGCAAGACTACTAGGAGTACATTTACAAAGCCTCAGAAAACACAAGTACCTGAACTAAAGTCGAGCAGTCCCCGATGACACACAGTTAAATGAAATTTGTCGGGACTGTCGGCAAACTCTCCTCTGTCTGATAACCCTGCTGGCCATTTACGTGATGGCGTCTGCTACACTCTGCTTGATATTTTCGGTAAATCACAACCCAACAAAATAGCCACTTTTCAGTTAAATACCCTGACATGAACTTGGTGCAAGCGCCAATCAGAAGAAACCTGGAAGACATCTCTTTTCATTTGGGTGTCAACACAGCCATACGTCCTCTGTGGTATACCACAAGGCTCTGAGTGTTTTGTCTCATGCCAACTAAAAGCAAGCGCACAATGTTCAGTTAAACATATTCAAGTTGCCCTTCTGACATGACAAAGCCAAAAGCTAGCATACCCTGTTTTTAGGAATTACTGTGCAAAACTCAATGAATTTCGTTTGATCTGTCATTAGATAGCTGGAGCGATGGCAGAAGAGGGTCGCACGCTGCAGGAGATAGTGGAAGCCACAAGCAAGGCCGCCAAATCTATGGGTAGACGATGCAAAGATAACTTATCTTGATATCTGATTATAACATCCGGAAGAGTATTTCGATGAGGAACATTTTATGTCATGAAATCACTCCCAACATTCGCACCACCACAACACGGGCTTGAAACCCTGCTTCATTTTTTTTTAAATGTTGTATGGCAGTTTATTTTCAGGCTTACTGTGGGTTCTTTCACGACTTTTTCACTTTTCTGTTTGAACCCAATTTGAATAAATTGGGGGTAATCATGGAATTACAACACTGGCACGGCCACGTAGGTGCTGAGTGGCAGAATGCAACGACTAGAGAATTGTAGAGCAAAATGAGGACGCTAATAAAAGCTGAATTGGGGCGGCAAACTGATGCAAAGTCGGAACGATGAAAATAGACCAATAATTTAAAAATAATTTGTTTCAGCGCTTCCTTAGTTTGTTGGTTACCTTGTGTAAGCTACGTCAAGGTAGTCTTTATTGGCCCTGCGTTGGAGAGACTTATTTAATTCTTGAAGTGATAATTTAAACGAAATGGAATTTGTTAGTTGGTTTGCAGAATTGTACATCTTTCACCGCCCTTTTTTTCATGTTTTTTATTTCTATGTCACATTCGCCTCTTTACTGTTATTTTTATGTTGCTTTAAAAATTGAGAGAAAGGGCGATTAACATGCTATGTAGGGTAATGTACCGAAGTGAAACAGCCACCATATGTTCACAACAATACTAACAGCCACACTGACCACCCCCAACAAAACAAAATGATATCAACTCTGCACCTTTGATTTCACGTTCATGGTAACCTGAGCTCATGACTTCGTTGTGCAGGAACCATTGGTATTAGTCTTTCACCCTGTCACGTGCCCGGGTCGGGTGCCACTTTCCAGCTGGGGGACGAGGACATGGAGTTGGGCCTTGGAGTTCACGGGGAACCAGGCGTGAAACGAATGAAGGTATGAGTACACAAATCCCTCACTTCAGAATCGAGCATGAATGCGCGTCTTCTCACAAAAGTGGGGCCAAAATTTTCAAAAGCGGTACGAGAAGTAACTTTGTTACAGTGCTGCTAGGAAATGTACAGTTGGCTCGTTGGTTATTCCAGTGCAGTGTTTTTGACCGGAAAACTGTGTTGTCTCGAGACGGATGAGGAGGCACGCCCGCTCAAGTCTGCATGAGAAATTGCTCCCTTCTTGGATGCAGTACAGGTGCACCTGTTTTGTTTTTGGAATTTACATTTCTAAAATATGCCTATCATAAAGTGAACAATGGTAGTCCGGTCGGCGTTTGGTAGGTGTTGCTGTAATGGACGTCAACATTCCTCGTAGATGGATGTCAATTTCTTGTTACTTTCAAAGGTCTGCCGGGCGGACATCATAACGGCAGCCATGATTGATCACATGACGGACAAAGCCACCAGCAGTCATATAGATGTGCACTCAGGTAAGAACATCAGCGCCAAACCCTTGAAGAGTTAAAACAGCACCATTCTATTGTAGATAAATTGTAGCCCTACTCACAGTTGAAACCAATGGATAACCTTCGCCTGCATACCGTTCATACGGGGCACAAAGCTGGGTATAGGTCTTGCGTGACATCGTTTCTTCGAAACCTCATTGGGTAGAATTTATTTAGGTAAGCGTTTCAGGCACGGAATGTATGCATACGTAAATCACGGATAAGACTTTACAACACCTGCACATAATATACCATTTGTATGAAGGCTGCCAACCCGTCCCATATTCTGTTCAAGGCCGCAGGGACGACAATGACAGCAAAGCGCCCTCGCATGTTCATTTCACTGTGTCGTTCCGCGGCATGGTACCAAACCACATCTGGCGGAAGCCAGCGCCCAAGTAATTCAACTTAATGAGGTTTCTCATCATAAGAATGTGTTATCAGTACTAGGAAAAATAACTCGGCACGTGCATGGTTGAAGAGTAGTTAATTAAGCGTGTAATCAAAAATTGAGTTTCACGAGTGATGCACCGCCCCAGGAAACAGCAGTCGCGAAGCGATAAACGTGATGCCGAATATTTTGCGCAAACATTGTAACTAAAATGGCTTTCGGTGCAAAGCTTTGAAGCAACTTTAAAACCCTGCAGGTCCACTTATGGTTGATCAACTAACGGTTATAGCTTTACATTAACTGAGATTTATGTGTTCATCTATTTTTTCCCCTTAGGGGATCACGTCCTGGTGTTGTTAAACAATCTGGGCGGGACGTCCACCCTCGAACTGTTCCTAATGGTGCACTCGATCATCCGATTGCTTGGTATAACAGTCGACACTCTGCTAACATTTCGTGTCGTTGAACATGTTTCCAATTAATATTCAATCCTGACTCGAACAGCTGTTGAGTTTAATTGAATTAGCCATTTATCAATCAAAAATATATTTAGCAAAGCGCCGTTCCTTGAATAACTACAGTATATTCAAGATACGGGCGGTATGCAATATTTTTTTTTATCACAACATTCTGGGGATGCACAAATGAACATTCCGATGGGGAAATCGCTTTATGACCAGTTTCAACCGAAGACTAATTCTTCACGCTTCTTGAAATTTGAAATGTATGACTTTTGATTCCCTTTGAAAAAAAAATTACAATCCAGAGCCACAATCATACCATTTATTCATGTCTGGTGACTCCAGCTTGTTTAAAAAAAGAATACATAACATTGTGGTTGATAACTTGATACAAAGAAGATAGATTCAGTTGTTTACAAGACTAAACGCCATCGTGGACCTGACCAAAATCTTCAGAGGAGAAATGATTGAAATGCCACACCAGGTAATCTAAACACACAGGTGAACCAGTGTAAGACCAGGTCATTAAATTAACTACTCTTAGGCTACCAGTCTGTTGTTAATCGAGAATATAACTAGACAGAGACCAAACAGATAGCTCAGCTTAAGCTTGTTTGCAAATAAATTATATACAGTCCAAAAGGCATCTCAAGAATAAGCCTAGCAGTCGAATCTTGAAGTGTTCTGATGCCGAGAAATCAGTCGAACGTCAGCGCAAACAAGAACCAAGTTAAGAAACGGAACTAAATGATTGATGAAATTCATTAAATAGTGTACGCCAGACTAAATGACTTGACACACTGTGTTTTCATTAACTATGGCTGCTTACCGATATAAAAGGCACAAAAAGAAAGCTACTAGTCAGAACAATTCTGAAACAATTAAGAGCTGAGGGCAGGGAAGACTGAACTGATCTGGCAAGGTTGTAATGTTGACATGAAATTGGATTTTTGTTTCGTAAACAGAATCTAAGGGTGTTGTTGTGGAGCGAGTGATGGCAGGTCATTTTATGACGTCATTGGACATGGCGGGTCTTTCGTTGACCATCATGCATCTTGATGAAGAGCGGAAGTGGTGCATTGGTAATTAAAAAAGCCTTGAGTTTTGTTTGTTTGGGCGTGAGGGCGTGAGGTTGAACGAGCAGGTTGGTGCTAGTGCGTCAATACATAAAACAAGTCATATCTTTGACCTGCCGCAGTGCATGGAAATTTTGGTGCTATTCATGCAATCAAATTAACGCTCCCGGGCAATAAAACAGATGCAACGTATTGGGATTTGTTTGTTTGTTTGTTTGTTTGTTTTTTTAACAGTTCTTGATCTATATGTTAATTAAGCATTTCTCGGATACGAAAATTTGGCATCTATCACTCTGTTCTTTCACATATTGTAGCATGTGAACATGGTGGTTCGTATATTCTGTTTGACCTAGATAAGGAGACAAATGCATTTGCCTGGCAGAGAAGCAATGTCTTGACAGATCAGGACGCCCTCTCTCAGCCGCATGGATTAAGTGTCGTTGAGTTCAAGGAGGAGAACGACGCAGCAGAGAGCCGCAGCCAAGAAGAGTTCGCGTCCGGTACGAAATCAGGTAGGCCGTTCCTTGGAAATGCACGACGCTATACATACTTGTGTGCAGCTTCTTGCTTTTTGACCTGGGGTCAAACTCCATACTGTTTTCCGATTGGTGGACATGGTGTTCCTTCCCCCTCCCTACCTCTGCCGAATTCCACGAAAATTTGGATTCCCGCGTCTGCAAATCCATATTTCAGTGCGTTTTGTGCACTTCTGTGAGCAGAATGTCGGACTACAGTCCTAAGGCTCTTAGAAGAGACAGGACTATTCAAAGGAAGAGGTAATATTAAACTGATTTAACTAGTACGATTAACTCCACCCCGTTTTGCAACAGGCCCAGCGTCGTTACTGCTCGACTATAAACCCCGTGTGCAGTGACAGACACTTCTTGCTAATTCATGATTTTAAAGCCGGTGTGGTTTCGCCGCTGTGGAAAGACACTACACCTTGCCGTCAGGATGCATTGCTAAATATAGGCCTAATTATTTCTGTTCCACGGTCATCTTTAGCCGTTTCAGCTGGTTTATATCATTTTCTGTCGTCTGTCTCGCGGACACTTGTCAGTCTCTCCTGATTCGCAGGGAAATTGCGGCTAAATGATCACCTGCGCTGAAAACCCGCCCAGGAGTACCATGCCAGGCTATGGGCGCGTACGACATGACGCGAGATGTTTTCCTTTACTCAGCTTCCTTTTTTTTCTCTCTTTCTTCTTATAATTTTTTGTTCAGCCAACACCAACCTTTCTTTTCCGTGTCACCATAATGGGACGAGAGGTGATGTGTTGCCTTCATGGTGGTTTTTATCATGTTCAGGGGGTACAGACCTGTTATTGGAGATTCTCGCTTAGATTTAATTGTACAAAGTCGGAAGATTTGAGATCATTGAGTATTTTTTTTCCTGTTGGTCCTTGTCGATCCAGACACAATGCTTCTGCTGACACGGTTCAAACAATTACCGGTACTCAGAACGTGACGGCGGTGACGTCAGCATTCCCTGATTCCGATTCGGAACGTTCATGTTTATCAGTGACTGTGGTGTTGGGTTTACCTCTCATCACTTGCAATACCTATTGATCGTCAGGATTCCTAACCTGTCTAAATAGCAGATTCGAAGTAATTTCCAGATACTTTATCTCTCGCCAAGGCACATACACTTACTGCTGCATGCTTCACGGTATGCAGCCCGTAGACGTAATAAAAAACACGTAGCAGGCATGTCTCTCATGCTGTTTAAGTCGCTCCCTGTTTAATAAAACGCTTCTCTTTTCCGAGATGGTGCACAGGTAAATACATAGTTCGTCAAGGGCATCGTGCCAGTCATGCATAATACAGATTATTTCATCCTGTAATGGTATGAAGAATCGTAAAGGCTGACAGGACAGTTGTTTGGTCCTTCGTTAACTGGGTTTAC
The DNA here is from genome assembly GCF_001949145.1 of Acanthaster planci. Next base: position 1,363,717 of record NW_019091380.1, on the reverse strand, counting down.
GGCGAATGTAGAAATTTGTTCAAGATGCTACATTGAAGTGCCCTTCGTTTTTATGACCATGGCAACTCTATCTGTTTAAAAACAAGAATCAGTTCTTTGCCCGGATACCGAGAAGACGTTCCAGCGGCGTAATTTCAAATATAATGGCCCACCGAATATGAAGAGCAATGAGATTTATATGCGCTATGACAGACTGCTTATCTCATCAATCAGCGGGCGGCATCCTTTTTCATGATGGAGTATTATCCCATCAGTGTCCCCTGGCGGTGGCGTGCTATGCGCTGCGATTGCAGCATGGTTCGATTGGACACGGCATGCAGGACCGAACGTCGGATCACTCAATAAATTGCTCTTATCTTCCTCGCTTGAGAGAGACTATTGAATTCTGATCTAGTATGCGTCAATTGAGCCTGGATTTTTTTCCCAAAACTTTCCGACAGCTTGTTTTGAAACTATTTTGAAACCTTAATATTAGTCTAAAGTTTGCTTGTCATTTCAACTAAACACATGCAGAAAGTTTTGGCTGCAGGTGTATTTAAACTTTGGGCCTAGGCTGTGGTAATTCTTCATGATTTGACGCTGCTAACTGAAAGGGACGCCATGTAAAAGATATGTTTAAACTCCTTAAAATTACACCTCTCTGTTCCAATTGACCTTAATTTCAATTTTTGTTTGACTATTTTATCTCCATTTTTAGGGTTTTTGGTTGTTATGCTAATGTGAACTGACATATTCAGGAGCAAAACTGTGATGAAATCCGAGGCAATGAACCTCAAATGCATTGATTTGTACGTACAGATTTGGTAGGTTTCTAAAACTTCGCCATTAAAGATTTTCATTTCATTTGTCAGTTTATTATTGTAATAAGCTACCAAGCGAACTTTCGTCAGAAATGTTTGGAAAGAGCAAATTTGGGGTTCAAAATACGAACATGAGAAAATGCAAATTGAACAGTGTCTCCCTGGATTTACATCACAGTAACAGCGCCCTCACCTATCTGGAAAGTTTGGTCAATTTTGAACGTTTAAACAAATGCATTTTACAGTTCGCTTAACTCCAAAAAGAATGTAAACAGTTTTCAGACATTGAAGAAGAATTTAAACTTGCATAAAAATGATTCCAAGAAAAAATATTTGCATTGTTCCTTTAAACGAAGATATTGCTCGATGGCTTAGCACAGGTCATGCAGGTCTCGCTGCTCAACGGCCAAATTTTCCATAACAGCCATCCAGTACATGAAGGAGTTCGAGAACATTTTGATTAAAACTATTTCCCCAAAGTTGTATTTCATTTGTACTTTTTACAATGAAAGTGCATCTGGTTGGAGCATGCTTGCTTAAATTTAGGGCAAATTGGGTGAAGTTACTTGTACTTTAAAGAAAATTTTCTTAAGCGTGGTAGTGTCAAAGGAGCGGGCTCACCCTAAATATTAAATGTGTCTGTGGAACACTTTACTTCAGGAAATAAAATATTATAGCACAGGCAGTGTATTATCAAGTCAGTAACTTTTGTTTGTGGGGATGTCTGCTATAGAAAGTGTTTAAATATGATGTTTGTAGCATTTACACCGTAACGTTTTCAAAAAATGAATAGCAAAATAATTTTTAATACGGTAAAGTGCGCTTGCCTCTCTGTTGTTTTAACCTATTATATAGCTCCTCCTTGCGAAACACCGGAGCGTCTGGTGGCGGTAATTTCTGCTATTTGCGAGACACTGATTGCGGCAGAGGACAGACTGAACGATCTAGATAAGTCGGGCGGAGATGGTGACTGCGGTACAACCCTGAAGCGAGGGGCAGAAGGTATACAAGTTGAGTTGAGCTTTTGTCTAAGAGATTGTGATCTGTGCAGCCATACAGGGCTTAATATCTCTCGGAATGATGAAGGGAAGGGACCGGAACAGAAATGACGATGGATTTTTAGTGACGATTAAACGACCAGGAAGTGAAAGCATATGACAGTTACACGCTGATAACAGCTAAGGACGTGAAGCTAGGGTTGTAGATTTAGGTGACATTACAGTAGATTTGGCAGCAGGAGTATCAAGTGACGAAGGTAACATCGAGATATGATATTGATGAACAGCAGTAGTAGTGAGTCTGTTGAGATGATGCTGAGGGTCATGTTGAATGAAGTTAGGTTGAGAATGAAAAGAATTGTCCATTTGAAAGACAAAATCAAGATGACATGTGATGGGGAAATGAGGGCAGGCAAGGAAGGAAAATGAAAGAAATGAAACCAACCGAATAACGTTTGACTTGTTCATATTGCCAGGTATTGTCTACACAACGCACCGTACCACGCCGACCAGTAGATTAATGTGTGTTGTCGGCATTCATGCCTCTGACTTGGCAAATAAATTGCTCCTTTCTTTAGTGCTGTTATGCGTAGAGTAATTATAGTTGGGGGGGGGGAGATGATGTGTGTAGAGAATAGGAGTGAACGCCGCCCAAATGAGTCAACCTTGGCGGAACGTGATGCCCGGTTCCCCTAGTTGGTTGCACCGGGCACGAACCTGAACATGCGGATTAGCTGAACTACCAATTAAAATGGCGGGGGTGACACAAATTATCTGTGTACCAGTCTTAACCACGCTGCTCACTTTCTGCGATTTCGCCTGTTCACAAGACCGCCGCATCATCGGCATGATTTTTGTCACCTTGGCGGTACACCGCAATGTTAACCGCACCTGCTCATATCCATCTTGAAGTGTCTTTATAATCAGTCACACGACAAACATTCACCTGGTGGCCGTTGTCGGGATGGCTGTGTGTTTTTGTAAAAGCAGCTGTTTTTATTTTTTTTATTTTGTTGAATCACTTGAATTCGTCGTGAATCTGATTGGTTAACATAAATATCGCATCCGTTAGACTCCAAGTAGTGCCCCCGCACCTTTCCGGAGGTCCCATGAAGTGGTTAAACCGGAAGAGTGTTTAAAAGGTTTACATTCCACGAATAATGTCCATTTTGGTATACGATAAATGGTTACATTTATCATTCAAAAACCCGAAACAAATAAACAAACAAGCAACCCAACAAACAAACAATAATAGGAAATCCTTGAATTTTCCTCTTAATATGAAAAATAGAGAGTCAAACTTGGTCGCGTATTTTACTGTCAATATTAACCTGACAAGGATTCTCTGAGATTCTGCCTCAAGCTAACCACCCCATGTCCTGTTGAGACTTTTTTTAAAATTACCCCGGAAAATTCAGAATACGGCTAATTATTTAGGTCCTGTGGAAAAAACCCATCCTGACAAACGTCCCAGGGTCACTGCAAAAATCTGTCACTGTTAGTCTGTCACGGTATATCTGTCACTGTTAGTCTGTCATGGTTTATCTGTCACTGTTACTCTTACAATCAGTCATATTTAAAGCCCTCCAACTAGAGAATGTCTTGGCCAAAGGTTTCTCGTTCGATTTATGAGTATGCACCCCATGTCATACCAACAAAACGATGGAGAAAAAGTTGTTTAATGTTCTTTTTTCCACACCATCTCCCCTACATTTCGCCGACTGTTTGCATTTTCTGACTAGACACAATGGCTAACCTAATCAGGCATGTGAATTAACTACTCTCCTCGCTGTCCATTTGCAAATACAGAATCCATGGACCCTCTAAAGCGTATATGTACATTGTAGCCTACATTGGTTTTGTTGGGTCTCTCTTCAGGTTTGTACCGCCCTGGGCGGGAATAAATTCTAACATAGTTTTGTCATCAGGTCTTCATCAAAGCCAGGATTCACTAATGAATATGTCCCAGCTTATTGACTTGGACCATTAGGCAAATTAATTTAGGACCGGAGTCATGAGGCCACTCTGGTGTGTCCCACGTTACAGCGATCCTTCGTTCCCGTGCTGGACTGGTTGCCATGGGAGCTGGCCAGATGCTGGGCGCCCTCTCCGGCACGGTGGAGCAGAGCATGGGCGGTTCCTCGGGTGGGGTGAGTTTTTTCAAGCACCTCCACTCGCTCGGGTGAGGAAATCCAAAAATCTCCTCCCGTTATCTTATCCCAGAGAGATCTAACGTAAACATGAATGGCAATTAATCGTTTTCCTTATTTCAGCTGGTCTTGTGTCGGGCAATATTTTTAAAATGGTAGGCTTATTAGTAGTCATTTTGTAT
>NW_019091380.1:1281702-1358666 GCF_001949145.1 Acanthaster planci | reverse complement strand
CCCCCCCCAAAAAAACCCTGTCTTATGATCAGCTTTACAGTTTGTTCCTTACCGCGGCAGCTAGACATCTGGACCCTATTCCGAGTGCTGACCAGTGGATGAAGGCGTTAGGTGCAGGGATCGACGCTGTACGCAGGTACATGTATTACCACTGTCCTACAACAGCTCAACAGCTCAAATCTTAACCAAGTCAACGATCTCGCCCAAGAGGTTCCTCAATTTGTCGACATTAGCATTTTGAGACGTTTAGAGTAGGGTGTATCTTGTGTCACTTTATACTGATTTTGGAAATGGCCGGTGCATCGTTTGTTCCTCCAATTACCTGCGGGTTCAAGGTCCAATGGGCACACAAGCGCGAGTCGTGTACTCACGACCAGGCACTGTTTTCCAAGTGCACAAATTACTGCCCGAGAGCAAGGCCAAATTGGAATACGGCATCGTCAGGGCGAGTACCAGCATATGATAATTTTAGAATCTTCTCAAGGTTCGTCAGTCCCCATTCATAATGCATCACAATGCCATTGTGTTACTTATTCAAATCTGAGCTAGGTTTCGCGCTAAGGACGGCCCGTGTGTAAAATAGAATGAAATGACAGCACAGTTACTCTTCATTCATAATAAAGCTGGTTCGGTTTAGGTCTGTAGATGATTTCTAAAAACAAGCAATATTTGCATAACAAAGACTCATTTGCATTAACAGGTATGGAGGAGCTAAGCCAGGAGACAGAACAATGGTAAATTTCTTAACGACTTGTATGATTTTCTTTACCGTTTTCATGATTATTTCGGAATTGTGAATGGGGTCTCAACTCAAAATATTCAAAGTTTGTCTAACAATTTGTTAGACCTATTAAAGATCGCGCGACGCTCGCTTTTTAAACCTTTTCCTGCACTGCACCTTCGGAGGAATTCTCCCCCTGCAGGGCCTCCAAAATGTGCGAAGTCAGTGCACCCATACATGCATAGCCGCGCCTCCACCCACTCACTTCCCTGGCTTTATAACCAGATTGCGTGTCTGCTCATCCGTGCATGTGGCCAGGCTGTGCGTCGCGTGACACGCTTCCTCGGCTTGGTCGCGTCTCCTTTCCTGCTTAATTTACCGCCGTTCGTCCGATTGGTTTGTAATGCACCCGCACACGGGGCGATGTCAGAACCTCCACCCCGTCAATCCATCACGCGGATGACGGTCATCCCGGCCAGCTTCATTAATGCATCGATTTACAGAAGAGCATCCAACAGAGCAACTGGGGAGGGATCGACGTCACTTCGGCATCCGATTACTGGATGTCCTCGCTGCTTCACTTTTTACGCGTTATTGCTAAGTGGGTTGGTGCCTGTTGAGTGAATTTATAACAGGCAGGTAGCTCGTTAATGATATAAATCAGTGTTCTTGGCGTTCATCCGGAAATTAAGTGCCGTTATTTCAGAAAAAATGTTCAAAAGCGTGGGTCTGCTTCATCCTGTGCCACGGGCAGTGGGAAGTTAACTTTTCAAAATAGTGAACATAATGTCATCATTTTTTTTTACAGCACGAAGGCCTTGTTGCTATTTTTTTTAATGCACAGTTGGCAATTATCATGCTGTGTTGCATAAACTGCGCGTTGGCGGTGTATTATTTTGGATTGTTGGGCTATCACAAATGCATGCAAATCGGAAAGAGTCTAGTTGACATTAGGTTATGTATTTTCCATGACTCTAATGGGCTGTTTGAAATGACCGGTACTGACTAGGCGGTAAGATCATGTGCCGAAACGTGACCGCGTTGGAGCATGGCTCATGGGTTGTTGTGTATAAGCACATTTTGTGAGGAGGAAGAAAGGCCCGATGAAATGTACATCATTATGTTTGAAGAGAAATAGGAATTTCTTTTAATAATCTGAATTGAAATGTGTTATACGAAAGTATATTTTAAAGACTGTGCATTCACGTTAAAGGTAAGAAAAGGACTAGAAAAGGGCATTTTAAACGATGGAATATAAACGGTGGAACTGAAGATGGGGTATCCACCATTCAACGATCCAATTATTCAACCAAATACAGGCTGTACACGGTATCAGACAAGCAAACGTATGGCAGTCAGGGGATATTTTCTTGCTGCGCTTCAAAAATCGCTTTACATTTGGCACAGTAACCGAAGACTTGAGATAGTGACGTCCCAACCATCCTTACAGAATGTAGACATTTCATAACCGATTTCAGCTTGTTACCTTAGAGCCCAGTGAAGGGCAATCAACAGGGACTCGCGTGACACCATTCGCTTTCATTCTTAATTTATATTTATGTTATTCTTGTCCAGTTTTGGGAGCAATGTTTTTCTTTCTCTGTGAAAGTTCTTTGGGCAAATAGCCTAAAACCCTTTGGACGTCATACATATAAATCAAATCCAGATTCGAATGCCGATTGATATAACAACTGCCGTTTACTCGTTCGAAAACATTTTAGTCTGGACGCACTTGCTGAGGGTGTAGGTGAAGGATCCGTACCCAGTCTGGTGGGACAGCCACGTGCACGTCTGAACTGTGTAGTTAGTAAGATCAAAGATTGTCGACAGTCTCTAGTTTCTGGGTCCCAGACTAGTCTTCCATTGCCACAAGAGTTTGCTTTGGACAACATTTGATGGTTAAGAAGATCTTATCGTGACTACATCTATTATGTTGAGAAATCAACGTAAATGACTCCAAGGATGCATTGTCATGCCTTTTGAACGTATAAAGTTTAAGTGCCTCAACCCTATTGGTTTTTCCGTGACAGCAGTAAGGTCTTGAAATTGCCGTATTCGATAATCAAATTTATTTCATCCAGTATTTTTTTCATTAAATTAATTAGCGGAGGTCGCTACACAGCGGTGTTTAAAGAGTCTGTAGTTATAGATGGCAAGGTGATTTGTTTCAGTGGGGCTGGATATTGTGAATTGGATGAGATCATTCATCTTCGCTGGCGAATATTTTCCATGGCACCGTGCCAACGATCCGGCACAACCTCAGCTCGAGGCCATGATGGTGGCGTGCGGTGTGGTAATTGTCGGGTTTCCTCCGCGTCCCCAAAGCGACCCTAGGGCGGGAGTCAATATATGTTGGTTGAAATGGCTATGGCTTCCAAATCTTACATGAAATAAATCCCAAAGGGGAGATGGAAATCGAAGTCTTTTTGACGAAATGCAATTGTCTCCTGAAAACGTCTTGTGATCAATTTCGTGTCTGTTGGACTTACGAACCTCAGCGTGTAGCAGCCGTCCCGTGTACAGTGTTATAGCAGACCCCGCTACCGTATCTGTTTGAGCGTATACGGGTTGTGGTACATGTACTCCTAGTGTAAACTGTCTTCCATAGAGCAATGCTGAAATTTCTCACGTTATCTCCAGAATTCAGTTTCGTACCGAAAGGCGCCCAACCTCTTTGCATTAAAAAGAATGACAAATTTAAAGAGGGTAACTTCATCAGTAGATCGCCAACGAAGTATATTGCATGCCGCTTATGAAAAGGTATACGTTTATCCGTGCCATTAAGAAATTATTGGGATATAATTTCTCCACCCCTCATAAATAAGAAATAACAAACTCCCAGTATCTGTGTATCATGTTTCCCACATATTGACATTAATTCTCGCCGGACATAAACACCATGCATAAAACCACCTTCACGATTGACGTGGGTGTCCATGCCCACTTTGTTAAGAGGTAGATGTGATATCAGCTGGCACCATGGCAATGTCTAACTTTCTGCGAATCTGATTGGACGAGGACCAACATGCTATATGCAGTAGATATCATTCTTGAATATAATGTGAAGATTATCATCTATCTGCCAGCATGCACTGAGTGCAGGCGAAGAGTGGCTTCAGAAAAACGTCTTTTTTTATTCCAAGTTTTAGCAAGACCAGACAATGCAAGAAAGGCAAGACAATACATTCTTGAAACAGTTTGCGTAGATTTTTTTTCAACATGAGCGTACACCTTTTTGATGTTTGTACGCATCATTAATGATTTGGTGGTGAAAAATTACGACTTGACAAAGTCATCATTACACAAAACAAGACACGAAAGCAAAACCTGTTTCTTCCCCTGACGGATCTAATCCTTTTAGTGTTTGAATTACCTGAGCGGAATTTGACAGACGTAGATGTACGTGTCTTCGTTGATTAAGAAAGATTGAGAGAGAAAAAAACTCCCCAACTTATCTTGCTTACAGCTCGACCCACTCCACGCCGCGTGGATCACATTGAAGCAGGCACAAGAGTTTGGAGCGAAACCACTAGGGAGAACACACTTCCAACATGCTTTGAAGGTAGGATTTACGTTGCAACCCCCGACCGAACACCTCCAGGGATCTCGGTAACCTTGATACACGGTTGTACTTTTAACTAATGATGTTTCCATTCCGTTGATGTTTTCTAATCAAGACAGTGGGCGTATGGTAATATTATGTTCCTGTTTATTATTCTTTGACGCATAGTCCTACTGATCTGCCCTCACTGGAAAGACGTAATGTTTAATCATTGTGGTTATTGATGGAACTTGCAATATTCCACGTTATAATGAAATGTCACTAGCTCCGTTATTATCCAAAGCCGCTTTCATCAAAACAAATTTCAAGGCTTTTTTTTTAAACGTTTGTATGTTGGAGCGTATCCTCATATTGGCAGCCTGTCATCCTTGCGAAAGTATGGGCCTCGAGCTCGACCAAGAGAGGGCGCTATTTTCTTAGCAACGGAGGCTCCTTTGGTCGGAGCTGAACTTCGTTGGTTCACAGTTGACTAGGAAATGCATGAGTTACGGTCGCATCGCTGCCAACAAAATAAAGTATGGGCCATTCCATGTCAGACACACTTTTTGACCTTATAGGTCTTCAGATGTTGATAGAAATTGCTGTGCTTGTAGACACCAAGGAATAATAAGTACAAGCCAGTTTTTAGAGGAATCTGCCTTGCCGTGTGGTTGGGGCAGAGGTCAACAAAAGTGAACAGTTTTCACTTAAAAGTCCAACCTCTTCGTAAAAATGAAACATAACCCTCTAATTTTTCATCGAATGTATGTAAACTTTGTTTTACAATAATCAGCAGAATATGCTTTTTCAATGAAGTGAAGATTTGGCTCTCTGAACAAGGGCCAGGATGACCTTTGACATGCATCTGTGACCTTTGACCCCGTATTGAAAACAAAGTATCCCTTTGAAAAATATTTAGCCACATGTTTTTGAAAGTATTGTTCTTGCTCTTGAAGAATCCACCTAAATCGTTGTGGGCTTTTTAAAATCAAAAACGTTACGTTCATTTTTGTACAGTTGGTCAGCTTGGAATATGTCAATGTTACATGTGGTCATAATATAGGAAGTTTTACCCAAGCAATTTATGCTCTAAAATGAAATTAATGAAGTTCCAAACAGTTTTCAGAGCCAGAGCAATTTCAAACAAAATTATCGTTTCATTATAGGAGCCCGTTTTAGGAACATGTTTGGAGCATTTTGGAACATTTTCACTAGGAGCCCGTTTTAGGCCCTAATTGAGTTTGAATATACGAGGACTATGAAGCTGTTGTGTTGGGTAAAACGTAACACTTGAGGGTGCTGAACGACATGAACGTACTACACTACCGTACTTGCCCTTGCACTTATTCAAAACACAAGCCAAATCACTTAAAATACTTCAAAGGGGATGCCCACATCAAATTCCTTTGAAACCCATTTGAAATCCATCAGAGTTTCTGCATTACCCAACACAACAAATTCCTTTAAATGCTACTCTCTGAGTGAAAGAAACTTTATTAAGAGCATAAATTGATTGGGTACAACTTCCTGTATTGGGACCACATACAAAATCGACGTATTCTAAGCTGGCCAACTGTAGCAAAGTGGCCATAACGTTTTGGATTTTAAAATGCCCAGGGAAAAATAAAGGTACATTCTTCAAGAACACGAAACATACTTTCAAAAACGTTTGGTTTAATTTTTTTCAGAATGGTACTTTATATTTAAAATGGGGTCAAAGGTCACAGATCCATGTCAAAGGTCATCCTGACCCTTGGTTCACAAATCCAAATCTTCACAACATCATTGACAGGTGATTATTGAAGATTGGTTATTTTGGTACCAAATTTGCATCGGGCCTATATTTGATGAAAAATGAGAGGATTGTGTGTCATTTTTACTAAAAGGGTGGATTTTTGATGAAAACTGTCCATTTTTAAAATCTCTGCCCGGACTACATATTGAAAGGCGGATTCCGCTAAAAATTGGCATGTATTTACCATTCTTTGATACCTACGAATACAGCAATTTTTATTAACATCTGAAGACCTAAGGTCGACAGATGTGTTCGTCTGACATGGAATGAGCAATATGGCTCTTTTCAATTGATGAGCGGATGCTTCTGCTCGAGGCGGATATCGCTAGGCCTACACGAATGAGCAAAATTGCTGACTGCTAATGTATTTTTTTCAATGTGAGGATCCTTTTCAAGACTTGTACAATCCACAAATCCATCCCGAGTTTCGTCCCGACGCGAGAGTACATTCATTTATGAATGATTCGCCGCTGACGTCATTGTTAGCGATATATTTTGAATCTTGACGGTGATCAAAGCATTTTCATTCCGTGGAGCACAATGCATGTCATTGAATTCGTACTGAAATAGGAAGACCATCTTTGAAAAATATAATTAATTTTCTTGAAACAATATTGATGTGATTAAAAAAAAAGTATCGTGAAAAAAAAATTCATGACGTGAATGAAATGAACATTGACGGTTATGCGTTATGTGTTTCCAGCGACCTTTCTTTTTTGTTTTTGTTTTTGCTACGTTTACCTCCGTGCTTTTGTAAGGTCATGTTCAGTGCCTTCGATTCAAGGCCCAGGCTTCGCCTGTTTTCTTGACATTTTGTCGACCTTCGATCCCGAGTGGCCGTCCAATTTCTCCACCGATCTGCACCAGAACAATCCACCTCGATGTCAAATGAAAACAAGAAGGAAAAGGAAGATTGCTTTCAGCTGGTTTTAGTAAATGGCAAAGCCGGCCACGACATCCAAGCCCATGTGGCCCTGTCCGTAAATGAGTCGGGAAGCAAAATCCAACAGGGGCAAATGTGTCAAGCATCTTGGTCGCGGAGGAATGCTTTGCGCCGAAACCGCCCTGAACCCTAATTCGATTTCATATAGAGGGAAGACGGACGCCACACGCGTGCTCATGTTTTCATTCCATGTCGCCATGGAAACGACATTGGACTCGATTTGTTTTATATTTTCTGCAGGCGGAGACGGGAACTTTGAGATTTTTTTGTGTGGACATTTGAAGAGCACCAGCATGGAGCAGAAGGGAACACACAAAGAGAGACAATGGATATACAGCACAATATTGGAGATAATTGGCATTGAACCAAAAAGATTGCCTGGACAAAAATTACTCATATGTTTATACCGTGTAGGGAAATCCTTTCGATTTACTTCTTACATAGCAAAACGTTTTTGATTGAACAACTGCATTTCAGAGCAAGTTTCCCCATTAGTCTGGATTCCATGTTTCCAATAAGGGATGCCCTGCGTTGTGATCTTATTTAAGGTACTGCAGTTTTCCCAGAAATTTATCTGTAGTTTTGTAGGCCTATATCACTTAATAAAATGAACACACGCAAAGTGAGCTCAAAATAAAAACATAAAAGAGAGAAAACCATAGCTGGAGCCATTTTTTGAGTGAGAAAATGTTTGTTGACCATCTGCTCGTTACTGTTATGAATAGTCTGTTTGCCAACCTTTGTGAGGGGGGCTGAGGTTGGGAGCTGTGTGGCTACGAAAGTGTTACACTTTACCTTTAACAGAAATCAACACGAGCGGCAGCTAGACTAGTGGCTCTAACGCCCGCCGTGTACAAATCTGGCTAGAGCTAAACGAAGGGCAGAATTCGCTGGTTATGTGTACTGAACACACCTGTAGCGTAAAGGCGCCTTTCCACATGCGCGTCAACACTTGCGTGAAGCGTTGCGTATCAGTCAAAATTCGTCCCAGAGCGATTTTGACTGCCATTGCACACGTGTGTTATGTGAATGGAGTCGATTTTATGTCTGTGAAAGTGAAACGCGAGAACGCATAGCGTGCAACGCATCCCCCAAGACTTGCATGTGGAAAGGCGCCTTGATACCCATCTAACGCGGGGATGGGAAAATTTGTTGCTGTTGTTGTCTTGTGTTGTTGGTTTGTCTTGTGTGATGTTGTGTTCTGTTGTGGTATTGTTTGTGTCGCACATGTTTCTATTATTGGTAAGATCTGCTTATGAACTGAAATGCTTACCTGTTCGATTTCAAAATAATGTCAGACGTCGGCGATACACTTATTCTAATTCCCCGCTCCCCCAGCCAAATTAAAAAGAACACCCCTGGGGGTTTATGGTGGTAATTGGCATAGCCGTGGCTTTGGAAGCCCGTTTTGGACACGGCCATAAAAGTCCCATGGGAGACTATATTCCCTTTAAACTTGAATTACAATTTTTAATTAATGTGCATCAAAGAGAGAGAGAGCTGGGCGTGCTAATCACAATTGCTGTTGAGGGAATTTGAATTCCATAGGCAATGAAACTATGTATGTTTCCTGTCTCGTAATTTCACTCGCCGCCGATCAGTTATGTGGCTTGGTAATTCCTCATTTACTGTGTTCTTTGTGTTGCTTGCCTGTAGGCTGCAGAAGATGCGGCAGCAGGGACGTCATCAATGGAAGCCCGGGCGGGCAGAGCTAGTTACGTCAACCGGGCCCTAGTCCAGGGACCGGACCCTGGGGCAGAGGCAGTGGCCGCTTGGCTACGTGCAGCGTTCGGGGCGTTTTACGGGAAATGAGGCGAAACCAGGATGCTGAAATTGCCGTTATTTAGAAAGTGTACAGCGGAATTAATTTTAATGTCATTAGGCCTACTATCATTAAGGGGGAATGAAAGTTGTAAGAAATTTGACATTCTATTCATCATAGTCTCATGAATTGTGTCTGGGCTGACTCATAGATTGCTTTGATTATTAATGACATTCAGTTCAACCTCGAAGAAAAAAAAAACTTTTTTGTTTACTACATTATACTAATTGCGACAAACAGAACTGTGGCCCCTGGGCTTTCATGTCAAGCATTCGTTTTTTTTTTATGAAGGCAGGTGTAATCGTTATGGCCAAGGAAGAGTCAATTTGTCAAATGACATTCTCATATTCTTTGTGGCCCAAGTAAATTAAAGCTGGGCCCGGTCGAAAGGTGAAATTGCTTCGGCGTATTGCACGGCACGCAACGTGCCAAAGAATCATTAGATAAGATGTCAAACCGGTCAATATCTCAACATGGTGAAGTAAAGTTCCTCTTGCTTCTAGGATATTCCTAAATCATATGCACGAGCTACAAATCATACAGACCACCTGTAGCTCGTAGCTCAGATGTAATTGTAGAGTGACAGATCATAAAAGCCTGTTCATACTTCAAACAAACGCAAAAATAAGCGAATTAGACGTCACAAAACATTTGAAGTAAAGGACGCAAAAAGTGGTCGACGCAAAAAGTGGTCGACTTCAGCAAATTCAGAGCCCAAATATTTGTTGAGATGTTACAACTTCGCGTTCGTGAAGCATGAACATGCCTTAAAGAGACCATAATTATAAACGAAATATTTTACCCAAATCCTTGAAATTACACTTTCGTGTTTCAATAGAACCTTGTTGTCAATTTTTGTTTTGCTATTTTCTTCAGTATATGTGACCTTGTTTATTTTGTGCTAATATGAATTTGGATATTTATGCGCAAAAACCGATGCAATCCGAGGCACTTAACCTCGCTGTTGCATTGATTTGTGCACTAAAATTATATACTTTTTGTACTTTGTTCTTGCAGGTTTCCATTTCTTTTAGCAATTTAATGTATAAGTTTTATTGCAATGAGCCCACGAGCAGCTTTTTCTTGGCAATTTTTTTAAAGAGGAAATTTGGGGTCCAAAATCTGAACATGAAAATATGTAAACTGAACAGTGTCTTCCTTGATTTTACAACAGACAACCAGCGTTCCTACTTGTCTGGAAAAGCTTGATCAGTTTTGAATATTTAAAAAAGTGCACTTACCCAAAAGTTAACTACTGAACGATTTCAAATAGTTCCATCGAAGAAATACAAAAAGGGAATCAAAGAAATCTTCAATGGATTGTTTCTTTAAGGCCACCTTCAGGCCATAAAAACGCAGGATTTACGAGTTGTACGCTGTGATTACGACGTTATAGCTCAGGCGATAAGTAGGGCGTACGAATGCTATAACAGTGAGATAGGTTGAGTTATCATGAGCTGTAACCCGTAGGCTATGCGGAGGACTTAGATGGATCTTTCATGGAGAGAAACGACACGTGCGAAAGACGTTACAAATGCACAGGTGAGTTCAGAAAATATGAATTTGTCAATAGACGGTGGCTTCCTTATTTGTAAGAGTGAAGTGGTTTGTCTGCGCATGCATAGTAGGCCCTATATGTTCATGCCCTCACGTAGTATGTGCGCACGCGTACTGAATCCCACGGTCAGAAGCCAGTAAAATGACTCTTGACTCGGACAGGTGGACCCCAAAAGTAATCGATCAACATGAAGTTCAGATATATTGTTTGCCCCTCATTTCCATACTGATTACAATTTCAACACTCGAAGTCCCTTGCACACAATAAAAATCCATTTTCTGCCAAATCTTTGCTCGTCTTTGTCACGTACCTCCAAAGTAACATAAGTTGGAAGTGAAGGCAACATCTTAGAGTGGATTTTTTTTTTCAGTTTTGCCGAGATTCCCTGACGTTTCTCTACTTGTGCATGGTGAGGAGTATCATGAACGCTCTAATGAGAAAGTGTCATGCAAGAAAGAAGCCGCATGAATGACCCCCCCCAATGCAGAGAGAGCAAAAAGGCCCCTGTAGGCCGAAAATTGAGGGTTATTCAGTCCCTTATACACCAGCAACATGGATTTTTTAAAGGATTTTTTTTCGACCGACCGATCTTATCTTAAGTGGTAAAAGAAATGAGAACCATAGACTTTAATAAGGGTGCCCTAAACGATTTATCAGTCTTCCAGACAGTATCACCGACGACCTGAGGGGAAATTAGATAGAAGTGTGACAATTGGCCACTAAGTAAGGTGAAAAACACGGAAAATGACGAAAATGGGCCCCGATGAAAAACGAAGTGCAGTTCAAAAAAGGTTTTCCTCCTAGAAGTAATAAACTTTGTTGATAATAAGAGTTACTAGTCTTTCATGTGGCATCAAAGTTATTTGAAGGTAAACCAAGCAAAACTGTGAAAATTAGACACAAAATTAGGGGAAAAAACGATATTTGTTTCATAATTATCCTTTGTCGTAAAATTGACATTTTCCACTTCTTTGATTATTTTTAGGAGATTTTTCTTACCAGAAGCTATTAATTAAGTATCACCATTTGACAGACTTTGGGCAATTTATTTACACACGAGGTCTTCAAGAGAAATGGCAGTACACTCCCTCGCATGGGTCAGCGCCGATATGCGTCATCTGCTAGCCCCAGTTTTCAGGCCGACGGCCACAATTATGTTACTTTTGCGCATGCTCGAATACACAAACTAAACGTACGCACAGTCTATGGGGACCGAACATTCGTGGCTGCCACCATGTGTCCCAAAGTCTCCCATTCCTGGCCGTTTGCGTCCAGGGCTTTCCTGTCTACACATCTATTCAGGGAATCGCCCGATCTCCCCAAGTATCAATGTTTGGACAATAACTTGTCTTTAGCTTGGCGTATTCTTTCAATTATCGCGAAAGACATCTTCTTGACTGGCAAGGCAAGACTGATATCAGTGTCGGTGAATCAGAACAAACCTTTTTTGTTGGCACCTTTTGCAGTGAGGCGAGGACACGTGATTCAACAGCACCGCAACCTGAGTCCGTTTCAACCGTGGATATCCCACTTTTGAGCCCGTCATAAGACCACAATGAATGAAGCTCAATACGATATACAGAGAGAATGGCATTTTTTGTACTAATACCATTAGCAGGTACTCGATATTGCGTGATAATGAAGAATTAACAGTTGGTTGAGGATTCAGTGATTTGCTAACACTTTCACTGCAGTGCCATATAAAGTGGAGCCTGGAGGGGCGATGTACAGCCCTTTTCCCACAGAAATTTTGCACTAGCGGATTCAAAGCGCCGACTCTTCAAAAATGGTAGTAGCATTTTCTTGAGGGGGGGGCAGTTGTTTAAGAAAAGTCCTCATTTACCACCAACTCAAAACCTGGATATGCCACTGGTACAGTGACCCACAGGAAAGCTATATGTATGAAGAATGTTTCGCTTGAAAAAACAGTTACATCTTTTGGACATTTCCTGATCCATTTAAGGCATGGACAAGAATGTAGATTATATTCCAATGGCTATTTTCGCCCAGTTTGCAAAACAGAGATTTAAAGAAAGAAGTAAACTCATTCCCGACGCGCACCCTGCATTTTAAAAAGACGAAATAACTGTTTTTATCGCCTTGTTAATCGGGAGTCGGGGGGGGCAGACTGGATGTGCGGGCCGGCTTCCTGCGCGACGCGCAAAGGCACGAACTACACGTACTCTTGTAATAATTCAGAGCATTTGAGTAGGTAGTTGACGCCTTTGCAAGCACTCGTGCAAGTTGACACGGTTGCTTGCCCTCATCATGCATCCATCGCGCACACAATGACAACAGGCAGCATAGAGAGTGTGGTGGTACGCTCCATTGTGAACTGGCTCGGTAGACAGAGGGATGTAACATTTGCCTCCACAATTACACTGTCAAAGGCGCTGTCAAATCAAACGTTCAACAGTGTACATGTACATGGATGACACGTTACGGAATGGACGACAGTGCAGAAAAGGCTGTGTTATATTATTCACGCAGCGTTTGCGGAATTCAGTGGTAGAGAATGCTGACCAGCTGCTTGGATCATGATAACGTTGTCAATCGCTGGCTGGATCTGTTCAAAAGTCAGCCTTGGAGTCACACTGCGGCTCACCTAAGTGTTGCTCAGTAAACTGTCTTGTACAAAATTCTGTGGATGCTGTGGATTGACGTACGTGACGTGATTGTTTCATAGTGTGACTAGTTCATACGTTAAAGACCTTGGACTGGTAACAAGGTTTTTGATCCGGTCTCGTGTCCTACCCTATCAGACCACTGTACCAGTCATTATTGTCCTACGGGTCAGACTGCATGCTGTCCACGGAAAGTGAGTAGAGATATTTTGGTTGGTCACGCTGACTGACCTCCATGTTTTCTGCAGGTAGGCACTCTACCGTGCTGTAGCTACTGACTGTAGATTTTACTCAACCAAGAATAAATACGGTTTTATATCTGGGAATGTTATACGCCACGCCGGTTTAGTCAGCACCAGCAAACCACAGAATTCGACTGGTAGATGAAATACTCGCCGCAAACTTGCACAGGTATGTACATATGTTTTCATGTACACGTAGATTTGAGCAGCGCTACATTATGGACCAGGTTACAACTATCAAAATAATGATTGCTCAAAGCATTGTATGCACAATAGAGGAATGCATGGAAATCACCGATTCAGTGAGCGATAGTTGTGTCACAGTCATGACGCAGACAGCTGATAATGAAACAGCCAAAAAGCGTTGATCGCATTGCAGTACATAGCAGATGTATAGAAACCTAAGAAAATAGAAATGGTACTTTGGCAACGTGGATAAGTTGTCGAGTGTTTCTTCGCCTGTAAATGGTTCCATGAGTCAAAATGGACCAAGGTTCTGGCTGCAGGACAAAGATTTTATGCATATTGTATGCTACTTCCTGTCCATCCATCTGCTTTACGAATGCAGTAAAAAGTACTCGACTGGGATGATTGTACTTTATGGCCCGTACGATAAAATCATTACACTACTGCTAGGCGTAAATTTGAAGCATGACAAATTCTTCCATGATTTAAGTGATGGCTCTCATAAGTCAGTTGACATCTGTGAGATCGATTGACCGTAACAATCGCGTATGATCAAGTAAATGTCTGGAGGTTTACATGGGGAAAGTTCGTCGTCTAACACGGGAGAATGCAATAGTCAACCGTATCATGTGAGCTCATATCCCGGAATGTGAACACAGATCGGAAGCCGTTCTCCATTCTGCTTTGACACTTGTCAGACTTTCCTTATTTCATCCGGTCTGAGAATATACAAGCCAGAATTTGATCTCTTCACCTTCCGTCCGCACTAAGGCCAAAATAATACAGATGGCCGCTGAAAAAAAACAAGAAGTGTGCATGTATGCATACACGTATATCCTGGCTGCGATGACTTGGCATTCACTTCGCGCCGAGCACCGCATGTGTGTGTGTTAATTAATAGACTGCTTATTGATTAGCGGAATATAGCGTGTATATGCTATACACGTATGTATACACATGTACATGTACATGACGTGTGAACTGCTAGAGTGAACCTAACGTCTATTTTGTAAGGCGCGGGTCAGTACAGGTGTAATGCTGAGCAGTAAACGTCTTCATACACGTATATGAGACAATGGTTTCAAGTAAAGACCTGTTTTAGGACATTAAAGAACATGTACTTTTCTTGTTCTTGTCTTGTACGTACACGATATTGTTTTACGCAAACCATGTCTAAATGTGTGAAGTGACTTTCATTGAGTTCGGACATCACAGGCCAAGAAGACTGACACGTATACAAACCCAGATTCGGAAAACCTCGAGAGAGGTAGTGTGTTCGTACACGAAAGCAAAAACCAAGTAAGGTGTGCTATCCCTAGGCCTACATACGAATTAGAAGACATTGTGCCGACTCTCGCACGTCCACACTGTGTCTCTCCTCTCTGATTCTTTTTAAAAAAAACCGGTTTCAGTCGCATTTCGGGGTCAGAATTATCTGTGGCAAAATGAAGGGAAACCGTCAAAAATCAATCAAAAATCAAAAAAATCATCAAAAATCCAGCTCGAATGAGTTGTCACTGTGAGGGAAAATGAGCCTTTCCCCCTAAATTATTTTCACCACAGGAGAATGAAGACACGTCCACACTATAGGTATGTGAAACAAGCATGTATGGGTGAACATACCCCAAGGTCAAATGTTACAAAGAAGGCAAACGTACTACATACTGTGTATGTAGAGACGTCAGGAAAGAGCGGAAAAGTTCGGTCTGGAACTTGGAAATTGAACTGATGTATTTTTATTTATTTTATTTCGTTTTATTACACTTTTCTACTTGCTATTAGACCAAAAATTAAATATATTAAAACGTACATAAAACAATTGACATGGCACAACAACAAACAGATGACGGCTATAAAAAAAGAATATGCTTAAAAAGCCAGTGAATGGTATGATGGATCAGGTGACTGGCACCTCTTTAGAGCCATCCTACCACATGATGACCCCCCCCACAAAAAGAGCATATACGAGGTGGAAAAGACAGGTAGAAGTAGAATAAAGAAAATACAAAAAGTAGGAATGTGTTAATATCTGCAGCCAGCACAACAGGCAGTACTCGACTGCAAAGACGTATCTTGTTCAAACTCAAGTAGGATATCCTGGGAAGATGTTCAAGGAATCACGCGCACTTTTACTTTACATGAGGTTGAGATTTCGAGTGATTCAGACGTTTCCCATGGTATAGTTGACTAGGGAATGGAGGTAGCATTTTTTTCTTACAAATGTCATTTTCGTCTAGATCTGCTGGGCTTCAGTAATAGGAAAGTCTAAAAGTAGAAATGAGTTATATTTGAAAGAGAAGAATTGTTGTCCCTCAGAAATCGTCTGACTGCTTCAAGTTTGTTTGTTTGTTTGTTTACAGATTTAGGCGTATTTCCCCAATTGCTGTCGTTCTTTGGCTTTAGTTTCCTGCAATTCAAACGCTTAGTCTCCACACTGGCTTGTACATGTACGCTATGTTATCCAATTAAACAACGCGATACTGTCAGGCGCACCGACTCTTATTAAATTAGAAAGACGGTCAGATGAAACGATGACACAAATCCTCTATACACAAACGAGTACATGGCCACGGACTGGTTCAATTTGAGGCACCACAATGAAGTCTCTTAAGTACTATGGTGACAAATCTTAAAAGCTTTTTTGAGATGCGTTTATTTGCCACAAAAAATGGTAAGCTTTTTATTTAAGTGAAAGCTTTCCAAACCACAGACATCAGTAATAAGTTCTATTAGCAATATTTTAATTGAACGTTTATCTTTTGCAACAAAATCAGCGGTAACGGTTTGTGATAGTTTACTGTCCAGAATAAAACAGTTACATGTGTGCCTTTCCTGGTAAATTGAGACTTTGGTGGGACATGTCAGATTTACTTTTTTCTTTTGCAAAAGAAAATTCAGCAGCAATGGAAAACAGTTGTTTATATAGAGTGAAATTTTCTTGTAAGTGGAATGGAATTGGAATTCAGCTACCGTGTTCTCTCTTGCTCGTTCATACTATCCGAAACACTTTACCCAAACACTCCTTAAGATGACTAGTTTTGTATAAAATAAACAATGTGTAAATTAAAGACATTTATGTTCATCTCCTTTTTGTCATTTGTGGTCCATTGTGCCTGCCACTTACAACTCCTCTTATAGATTCACTTCAATATCAAGATTCTTTGTGTTTCGCGACAGAGGAATTATGTGCACGCGAAGCAAACACGAGAAAATCTTACTCACATTTTCAGTTGATAAACTTTGCTCTCCTTCGTCAAAATCAAGAAATTGAAGGGAAACCGCTCGTCACTGTTGGTTTTTTGTTTTCAGTTGTTTTTGTTTGTTTGTTTTTGGTTTTTTGTTTTGTTTGAAAACTGACCGTCTGTGCACCATGTACACGACACCATGAAACTTTTTGAGAATCTTTGGTGTACATGCACCGTAAAGGCTGATTTGTTACTTGAGGCGAAAGCGAACACGAACGCGAAATCGTGACGTCAGGTCAAATATTAGCACTGCGTATTTGCAAAAGTTGAACACTTTTCAACTGGAGCGAAATTTTGCTGCAGATTTTCATGACGTCAAATTGGCTTCATTTTACATTCGTCATAAGCATAAACTGGCCTTAGTGCGTAAGTTCTGCATGATTGGCCATATCACAACCCAAATCAGCGTCGTAATTGTCGGGATTGATGTGATAAAAGTGTTGTTTGTCTTTTCCCCCACTGATTTGGTACGTACTGACGTCCTACCAAGATCCTGAGTATTACAGAGTGGGTGTGCAGTTTTCCTCGTAGAGTCCATTGTAGTAGACAAAAAGTGATTGTAGGAGCATCTCCGGATTTGAACTGCAGAAACAAAACGTAAAAGCAAAGGTGACACTTAGGTCAAACGTTGTAGGAAATTCCGGGGAACTTTTAAACACAATATTCAGGCAAAGGTTAAAGGCAAACCTCGTATAGACCAGAGGATGATCGCTCAAATTGTTACAAACCGTGATCCCCACTTTAGGACCACACAATTTTTGTCAGATAACACGCATAATATTACAAAAAAGCCAATTTGGAATGTTGCACACTTTGTCAAGAATATATTAAATTTGGCAACGGTTTTACGATCCGGAAACCGAGCAAATAAGGATTACATCATCTAGTATCAACCAATGAAATTCGTCGCTGATCATCCTCTTTCACGTCTTCGTATAATGATACGTAAATCAAGATGGCGGCGACCGTAGAAGACGAGGATTTGTCGGAAACGCAGCCGAAGTTTTGTTGTATGCATGTTTACACAGATGAATGTGGGAAGCTTATAACTTTTTAAAGTTCAGGTTGCAGGAAGTGTATCAGCGGCGGTTACCAGTGGACGTTGATTCCTGACACAGTTGAGGCGAAAATTGTTGCAAAGTTTGCCCCAACACACCAAGTGATTTGAGCAACGTGGCAAACGATTCGGCCCACCCCTGACGAAATGAAGCCGGTTATCACCGTCGTTGGTTCCAGGGGTTTTGTAAAGTAAATAAAATACGACGGGCCCAGGGCAAAAAACTACAGAAGATGCCGATAATGGTAAATTTTGTCTTTCGTTTGTATCGTTAGTTGTAGTTAGTTAGTAGTTAGTTATGAATTTAATAAAGTATGACACGACTAAATATGAACTGGTACTCTCTCCCCTGTCCTCCACGACGGTACTTGACAATTCCGTGCACCTCTACAGTTTAATTTACTGCGTTTGTGTTTTTTTAAGTGAGGTTTTAACGATTAGGCCTCTGTCAATTTGTACATGTACCTCAATGGTTTCACTGGACAATGTTTGAGGTACATTTAGCTGGGTTAACAAGATGGCCGACATCCAACATGTGCATAAGAGTGACAAATTCTCCACAAGAGGGTGGTCTGGAATTTTTCCCGAACTTAGAAAAAAGCTTTCTCATAATTAGTTAATATTTTACCTTGCATGAAAGTTAATTTTTTTTCCAGAAACAAGTACTAGGCCTACTTCATTTGAATCAGTTGAGATTTTACAAATTTTTCTTTCTGTTACAGATGTGCTTGAAATTCTAAGTTAGTAAACAGCCGCACTGGAAACTCCAACTGTTTCCCATGGTTTTTCAACCTGCCATGTCATGTGGATTTTTATTTCAGCAGGAGATGCTGACTCTATGCATATGACGAGGATACTTCAGGCTCATCCTCAAAGAAGAAAATACTTCTGAGGTCCAGTTTATCATCAACAAAGTCTCACCAGGAGAGGAGTCATGTGCTGCCAAGCGAATGTATAATCTGTCGACGGAACTGGTACACACGGGACAGGAGAACTGGAGCACGGGACAGGAGAACTGGAGCACGGGACAGGAGAACTGGATCGTGACGGAAGGTTCCTCTTTCGAAATGTGAACAGCTACATGCACAAACCTTCCTTGCAGCAGCAGAGAAGCAACATCATCAGCGCATTCTCACTCAGGTGAAGGGGAGGGACATGGTCGCCATTGAGGTGCAGTATCACAAGAGCTGTTACAAGGAATTTACACGGTGTGTAACGGTAACAAAGGCAACGACAGGTGACAGTGACCTCAGTTATGCACCGTCATACAAAACGTTTTCTGAGACAGTAATCGAGCCAAGAATAACAAGAAATCTAGAAGTTTTGAGGCTTACAACATGAAATAAGCTGTTTGTTAAGGCAGTGAATGATATTCAGAATATGGATGCGTCCTCATACAAGACTTTCAGCCTAAAAAGAAAACTGAAAGGGAAGATTCCCTCAGCTGAATTTTATTCAGCCTGGAAACCAGAATGAGAGTGACATTGTGTGCACAAATGAGCTGCAGGTGACAAACATTGCTGAATATGCCATGGCTCTCGGCATCAGTAGCAGTAGTGATGACGATATGGGTGATGGCAGTGATTCGTCCACAATTGCTACTCCTGCAGTCCCTTCACTTCATGGCTCCGCTGGAACAAGCAATGCAGCACCGAGTGTCGAGTAACCGTTTTACCAGTCTCGCCTTCATCTCTTATTCCATGCCTCACAGTGTCCTCTTAAAATAATTTTCTGTTGAAAATACACTCTTCTTTATGAACAGTTCGTATACAGTTGTAAGAATATATTCATGGACAGGCATTTTACTTATTAATAAATTTGTCAAAATATATGTTAACAGAATGGATTAAAATATCGTGTACATGTATTGCATTTTTACCTTGAAGTAAACCCGTTTGCACATGCACAGTTAGTTCTTGAAACAGAAACGCTCAAGAGAGCAAGCAGGTAGAAAGTGTATTGGAATATAAACATGTAGACAGTCATGATACTTGTGATGGCAAATAACATGCAGCCTTCTTGGCCAAGTCTAATTGAATATTCAAAAGGTAACTTTTATTTTAATCTGGATTTCCTTGTCTCACATGTTCTCTGTTTACATTGGAAGGCTGTCATTATGCATGCACACGTACATGTGCAGCGAGTTAACAGAGCCCAAGGGATGGCCTTTACTTCAATCCAATTCTCCAATTTCAAAAATTATTTTCAAAATTCACCTCTCTTTTCATAAGATACTGTGAGAAATCAATTTTGGGAAATAAAGTCGAAATCAATCAAGTCTCCCCACTCCTCCCGTCGCCCCTCACCCATCCTCTTTAATGGACCACAAATATTGAATCCCTGTCATACAGGGAAAGTCATAAGTGGCTTAAGATTATTGATTAACACAGTACCAAATGAAATGAGAATGAATTAGAAAAGATTAAAATTAAAAAAGATTGAATTAAAGTAAAATGGGGGGTGGGTATTGTTAAACTCCGCCCACCTTATTAATGTCTACTGAGATCCCTTGTTAAAAGTTTAAGCCAAGTTCATGTTCTACTTGCACGTAAAACTCAGCCTTGGGGAAACTACATCTGCATGTAGTGGAACGTTCGCGACCCTTTTTGGCAGGAACTGTACATTGACTGGTTCCCGTATTTCCCTCATGCCTTCTTTAGCAACGGTTCGGCCCGGCGGGAACCAGTGTGATGCACTGCGCACCTGTTTTCATCACCGCGATTCGCAAACGTTCGTTATAAATGGGTCGTCAACAATGGTTTTGCAGGCAACGGAGTCGGGAAAACCATTCGTTGTAAGAGGAATTTCGTACAATGGGATTTCGCTGTAACAGATTTTTCCCCATAGACCCATAGAGGTGTGCACGTTTACGCCGGGACCACAGACTTGTGTTTGTTTAACCAGAATTTCGTTAAAGCCGATTTGGTAATAACAAGAGTCGACTGTATTTAGATATAAAACATTAACTCTCTCCAAAAGCTCTTCATTTTGATCTTTGATTTACGGCCTCCTATAACCCCTTTAAAGTTTGACACAATGAAAAAAACTAAATTATTTGAGAATTCATAAAATATTCACGGATGACATTATCTTGACGTCATTTTGGGTTCCTGTATTTATAAAACACTGTAGTTTGCAGTTCATCGGAACCAATCTTTTGCAGGATGTTTAGTTTGCATTCTGAAATCATTCACTTTACCTAGTGCTAATCATCCGTTTCTTACATATAGTCCATCCCGCAGAAATCCTGCGAAATTCGTCGAGTAATTCTTTACACACAACAGACAGACGAACAAACGGAGCCGGAAACATAACATTGGCAGAGGAACAACGTGTTAGTGAATTGATAATGGCAAATCTTTTGTATGCGAAAAAGTTCCATGCATTGAAAATTCTCATTTTGGGGAATGGAAATCTGAGTGAATACGTGTGGCACGATTTGTGTTCCTTACGGCTCAAGCTTTCCTGAGGCTGTCCGTGTTAAGAGAAAACTTGACATTGACTTGTTGGGCCATACTCCGAGCTGCATGAAAAGAAGGTTTATCTTATACTTCGGTATTTCGGTTTCTGTGGGTAATTATAGGGAACAATGGTCCCATGATTGTCGTTGAACCAGACACGGGCTGTGGAACCACCGGTCGAAATATTTGGTGAGCTTGGAGCAAAGGCAAAATTGGGGGGGGGGTATTCTGTCATTATGGACGTCTGTTTTCTTTAGTCTGTTTGGCAATTAATTCTCAGCGTGATGTGTACGTGTAAGCAGGTGATGACACAGCTCGTGTTCCACACCAAGCGGCATCCTGGGTTTGTCTCTTGAGGAATTTGATGTATCGGTTACGCCTCACATGGCTTGCTTTCTGTTGGAGGTTGGCTTGCTTCTTTCAGCGCCGGAGACGCCGTCGCGTTTATGGGCAATCGCTTGCATACGTAAGCACATAACTTCGCAAATCGGAGGTAAATAAAAGTGGGCCTTTTTTAATTGCAACATGCCGACAGCACACCCTCTGACTTGGGGGGGGGGAAGTGTCGACCATTTTTTTCACCACGAGTAATTCCTACCTTCGCGTGTCTCCATAACTTTCAACCTTCACAATCGGTGGCGACTGTTCGGCGTTAAATTCTGACATTCCTAATTTTAATCTATGAAAGACCGGAAACAATCTTATGTTGTGAATTACGCAATGCACATATTAATGTACTCACTGCCACGTCATACAACTTCGAAATGTCTTAAATTTAAAACAAGTTTTGGATCTTCTTGTCAGAATTCGACATTTTCGTTACATTCACCAAATTCAAATGACAAGTGCACGGTCAAATTGAATACCCAAAGACGAGTTCTAGGCAACACGAGACGCCGCAGCGTAGAACTAACCTGATAAGTTACAGCGGAAAGAAAAATACAGATCGAGAAGCCCAAATTTGCAACAAGGTGAAATTGGAATATGTTTATGCATGTATTTCATTTCAATTGGGAAAACATATACGGTATTAAAGAAACTGGCACATATTAACATTGGAAAGGGACGATTTCATAAATAAAGGTAGGATTGAATACAATGTTTAGAAGAAACCACCTACGTAGAGAATGTTCAAGCAGACATTTTGGGAGCTGAACTGGTGCATTCCTTTCTTGAAAACCCGTCAGAACTTTCACGTTAATGTATGCTAATCTAACAGGAGTTTCTATTTTAGTTCAGAATGAGGAATGTTTTTTGACAGAGCACAAAGAAATTTTTGAGCGGAAGAAATCAGGAATTGTGAATAGAATATGAACGTGTAACTTACTCATGTTTTGCCAAGTCTTCACGCCAGACTTACTGTGAATCTGTTACAGAAATCAGGTCCATGCTTTCTGTAGTCTTTTATTTTTATATTGTTCGTTTGTGTGTTTTTATTTTATTTCAGATTGAATGGATATGTGAAAGGAGATTAGAATATGCACTGTGTCACAAATTTATGGTTGCGTTTAATTTATCCAACTTGGCAATATACAGTATGCAGGTTCACTGCGTGAAGCTGCACCACATTGATCGTGCCTTGATTAGACCAAGTTCCGCGTAATGGGAAAATCTACAACATTTATTGATCATTTGCACTGACGTTGTTATAATGCCCATTAAGCTCTTTGATCCACCATCTTTGATACCAGGCGGTATCTGAACGAATGTTCACTATGAAGGCCGGAGTAGGAGCCTCAAAATAGCGGGTATCGAAGAGGGAATATTGTGGGTAGCATGATCCTCGATGCACAGTATGTGTCCATGTCAAATTAATGTGCTGTTTGGTGTATATGCAGATTTGTTGCCATGCAGTTATTATGCAAAATTATGATGGTTTAGACAACCCAAAGGTGACTGTTTAGGTGAATGTACACTAACATGATCATAGACCCTTTTTCCGATGTCAGCGTGGTTTTCCTGCAAGCATCAAACGCTACA
The DNA here is from genome assembly GCF_001949145.1 of Acanthaster planci. Next base: position 1,335,491 of record NW_019091380.1, on the reverse strand, counting down.
GTGTGACGAATGATAACATACAGGATTACAGCCATTTTAGAGACAACTGACAACGTAGTACAATTTCCACATGAAATCTCGATAACATTTTCTTCTGCTTAGAATGTGCCATTAACGAAAAGCGGCAACAATCGGCGCGAAATCAAAATGGACAGGATGCCCACCCCAATTAAGTTATTATTGCTTTCGCCTGTCGACTGGTGCTCAGATTGTTCTGTTTGCACGAGAAATGGCTAAACAGCACTTTGTGGTACGTTTCATGGCATCGATGCGCGGTTGGATGGAGACGACGAGCATATATGCACAGTTGTAATACAGACTGGTCTTATTGAAAATGATTAGGTCACCTCTAAATCGTGGCACGATCACATTTGTAGTTGAATGCAATAAGTAGGCCTAGATATTCCTATCACTTGTAGTTCATGCTTTCTGCAAGGTGGTCCATGCCAGTCACATCGTGCGCAATGGAACGACGTTGCACATTGTACTTTAAGGACTAACTCGCAGTTGCTTTGTAAATCATTTGCATTTTGCACGAGGAGGTGCATGTGTAGACAGGTTGAGGCATGCGCATAGTCCGCAATAAACACTCGCTTGCTTGAGTGCCGGAAATTAACGCAGCTTTGTTTTTGTCGAAGCGGTCTTTAGCTTAGTGCTTTACATCGAGCACGTGTTTCGCTCACTCGTCTGTTGGTGTCCAGTTGGTTCGGTACTCTACCAAGGTCCAAAGATCAGATTGTTGCATTCGGTCTTCAAACTGTCAGGTGTTGGTACGCCTGTGCGCCAGCCTAGCAATGGGTCCCCTCATGTGTAGATGTACACTGATCTTTGTGGGTGAGAAAGATAATTGACTGTATAAGATCCCCCAAATTTCAACTGTAGGTCTGTCCTGAGCGTGTCGACGGTGTATTACTGTACATGTACATGCATAGCGTCACAATCGTATTGTTGCTCACATCCTAGATGCAAATGTTAGATACAGGATTGCCGCCATGTCTATGAAGGCTCAACACACCAGTCGAGTGCAAATTCATTATTCTCATCCCATCTTCCCAGAGGGGCCAGCTAGATGCGAAAACAAGAGGAAATTGATTGCATTGCTTGTCTGTGCCTCCAACCATCCTCGATGGCACAACCCATGCGTCCCCTTGCCCGCCCCTTCTGTGCAGTGAAATACATTATTGTAAAGGATTCAAAATTGAATTAATCCTGTTAGCCTTTCTTTCATGATGTTGCAAATCGAAAAGGATCGTTGGACCCGAATGCATTGGGTTCTCTTTTAATATAAATCAGCAGACGTACGTACCGTACTTGTAGTGACCTTAGTGTACAGAAGATCATCCCATCCCGTATGGTATGGGCTGATAAAATGCTCACACCAGGCCTTGCCTTGATCAGGCAACAGATGCAATAGTTTACATATACATGTACATTGTATATCGATCTGTTGCAATGATGTATCATTTATTTTTCTGCACCTCGCCTCGTTAGGCTCGGCGATTTAGGCATTTTCATAAAATGGCGCTCGGATCATCTCACATTACCCGGGGGACGTATTTCAAGAGCATTTCAAAGATATCCAGTGACCGCCAATTGTTTACGTGTGTCAACGAGTATTTTTGCCATTGTTTTAGAATTTGGAATTACGTTGCTCGTTTCAGTGGGTGTTTATGCACTCGCGTAAACGCACTTAGATGCATGTTTGCCCCTCGTCTCAAGGTATGGCTTTGTATGTATAAAGAGTGAAAAGTCACGCTATTTGAGTAAAAACTGTCCGACTGAAAGTTTCAAAATAGTGTAGTATTTACTATGAATGGTCTAGTCCCTAGTGTCCCTCTTTTGAAGTTCATGTATTAAGACTTACTCCAAGTGGCAGCACCCCCATCATCCATATACTTCGCTGCATGATTATGATTCAAATTCACTGTTTCCCGGGGGCCTATTTTAATTAAAGCTTGAACAGGCACTGATTTCCTTTGGAAACAGAGTAAAATCTGCTTAGCTTGATTAACGCGTAGGCTTACGTAATTATCCTTTACCCGTTGTTTACAAAAAAATTGTACATGAAGGTACATTTAAATGTATATAGGGGAATGAATTATGTTGATGGTGCATAAATTTATAATTGCTTCCTGCATAATCAACGTACATATATTATTGAAATCATGACCTGAGGCCTAGATGCAATCGTTTTACAGCAGAAGGGGTGATACGGATTTCCGATAATACCATTCTCTATAGGAGTTAAATTCCCAGCTTTGACATGTAGCATAATTCTCAAAGCTAGAGTGCAGCCTCGTTTTCATTTTTATTTTAAGAATATGGTACACAAAATCTTGTACCTCAGAACCCATTACTGTGCACGATGGCATTATTCATGGTTCTCCCGGCGGCTATTTTTGTTTTCGTATTAGTTTCCAATAGTGTGAAGTCCACTTTATTATCTGCAACACGAATCTGGCACATGTATCCTTGGTTTTCAATCGGGCCGACGATATCCGTGCAAGTCACTTAAATTCTGCTGGCAAGGTCCCAGGGGTATATCTCCAAAGAGTATGCTCCGAATCCCCGTAACTTCCATGGCTGATCGCGTATCGCCGCTCTATACAAACTCGGGCGTGTGCAGCGCGCGTTTGGACGCACAATGCTGCGGCCATGGTAACCGAGGACGGGATTGACACCAAAAAATCCACCATGTGTTTTGCCAGTGGCAGATATCAAGAGAGCTTTTTGAAGAATCTGGGGTGTCTTCCATTCTCCACTGTGTGACCAGGCCTTCGCCGCGTTAAGGGGACAGTTTATTTTTGTTAGGAATGTCGGAACCAGGTTTGGGTGCCAAGAAAAACAAACACTATAGTCAATTATCTGCTCCCGATTTTTCAACCTGAGAATCTGCTGTTCGAAAACTAAACGCATGGAATTACGATTTAGGAAAAATTCAAAATGAAAGTTCACAGCACTGGCGACAGGGTTTGTTTTACCTTATTTGTACAATTATCTATCTCAAGAATGTGTTGCTCTCGTTTTGCTGCTTATATGTTCACTGCATTTAATACATCCGTCAGAATTTGCAGTCATATAATATACCCATGTAATTCCTGCATATCGCCTGGCTCATCACGAGCACATGTATTTCGTCACAGCCACGACAAACAACTTAAGACAGTGAAGCCAAAATTACTCCGATCCTGTTGAAATTAAAACGTAAACATGTCGATACAAAAAGACGATCCCTGTATTGCTCCGGCTTTTGTTTATGGAAAAGCGCAACTTGCTTGTGCGCAGCGCTGTCGATAAATCGACAAGTATGATAATGAGTCGAAACCGAAAGAAAAACACCACTGTTTGGGATGGCGGAAACGCACGGGCGCAGGACATGCATCGTCCTGGTAGACGGCCGGCTGGTTTCCAGGAAGTCCAACTACCCGTTCCCGCTCGGTTGCCGGACACAGCGCTATGGTTGGAGTTCCGCTCCTTGATTTGTCATATGCCGGCTAAATTATTAATTTCAGTCGGGTCTGTAGGAGTACTGTTGGCTTTTTACTTGTCCAAAAAATGCAGGGTAACGAGATCCGTATGGAGACAGATTGGCCAGGTGTTCTTATCTGCCGGGATTTTCAAACGAAAACTACCCCGTACATGTACACAGCATTCATTCTCTCTACCCAAAAAGCCTTCGGGCTAAGTCTACATATACTCCTACATTCTTCGTGTTTCTGTGTGCCCGTTTTTGTCAAACAGATTTCGGTCATTTTTTTTTGGAGATGTGTTTTGCCTACAATATTTTGATTTGTTCTTTCGGCCGAATTCATTGAGAGTTTCGGTGACCTTTTGTTCTCTCAGCACGATGGATTTAATGACTGAGTAGGTACATGTTCCTAATTAATTTGTACTGTGGTACTTGAACAGGTGCGTGGCACTCATGGTTATTCATTCCAGTTTCCGTCCACTTTCGCGTAGAGCAAAGTCCAGGCCATGAATGCGCTCAACGTCTCCGTCAAAGTCGACCAGATCCCGGGCAATTCCGTAGCCCCCACGGTTACAGATTTAAAAGGCCGTAGTAGAGCGGAGTAGAATACGGTTTGAGCAGGGGAAACCAAGTGTTCATGTTCCCAAGCCCCCAAGGCAGCGTCTATGCTCGTGTCACTGTCGTGTGGGCGCTTGGCAACGCAAGAGAGTCATTTACAGCTGGGTGCCTTCGAAATGCAAGCCGGGTATCATGAATTTGCTTGTTTCCTTCTCTCGATGGCCACTTGTAAATCCGAGAAGTACGAGCCTACATTGAAAAAATGACAGGTCTGCTCTTTGTGGGGGCTTTCCAGGTTAATGTTGAAGAGAGAAATGTAATCGCCAGTGACCGGCAACTGCGCACGTGAGCGGGTCACTTGTGAGAGAAAAAAAGGCATGTCCTAACCTAGGTGACTATCTTCCACTGATTATGTGTTCTTTCTGTGTGTATTGGACGGGGGAGATTTGGTGTGGGAAGTTTTGGGCGCCGAGACTTCTAGAGTGCACGCAGAACGTACGTATAAGCAACGTCATGAGAAATGTGTACTTCGGGTATATATTGCACATTGTGAAGTTTGTAGATCTGGATCGTTTGAGACGCCATGCTCTTACCTGATTTGCCGCCGTACAATAATGTGACGCAAAACGCCAGTATATTTAAGCAAGTGTCAGCCTCGAGCCTTAAAAACTTAAATGTCGTCATACAGCAATGGTGTAAACTGTTTGTTTGTTTTTACCTCCAATACTTCTGAAGTAAAATAGCAAAATTATACCGACATACCGAAGTTACGGTAGTTTACATTCTCCTAGTCTGACCACTAGCACAGCGACATGTAGATCTCGGCTTGCTTTGACCGTTGTCAACATGTATCGAGATATTTTCGGTAAGTAGACGGTCAGGCGGTACATAGCACATACTTTAGCATTCTAAAGTACGCACGCGCCTAGCGCAAACCTGCAGCTGAATCAATAGGCTGCTTGAATTCCGTGTGTCGTTGAGGTCTTTTCCGACAATAACCATTAAAGTGCACCTCATGGACGAACGTCCGCAACTGGGGCAAGTACGCAAAAAGTGCACGAGCCGATATAATTTTCTGTAGTGACTGCTAAACACAACTCTTTTTCCACTTCCGCGTGAGTGTGGTCGAGGTCTCATTGCAAACGGATGGGATAGATGACGCAAGCTTCGTGCTCTCCAGCTCGGCCATGACAAAAGCACTTGGGCGCAAAGTTGGAAAAACCAGCCAGCACACCGACGTCTGTATTGGTGTAGAGAATGCCACCTCCCGTTGAGTTTTCGCTTCACACTCTCCTCGCTTGCATTCTCCCAGAGTGCATTTGTATTTTTTTTACCCCGACGAAGTATCATGTTACATTTTCCTGCTGAAACCGGGGGAAATTAAGATATGAACATGAAAAGGACCCGTGGTATGGAATGTTTAGCCCTGACAATTCCAAATCGTCCGATTTCAATATGATTTTACATTCACCCTAGGGGGTTAGCGATTTTTCTCTTCTTTAAATTAATCATCCCGCCCGTTGTACTTTCCATCTTCGTGTTTGATATTTCGGACGTTTAGGGTTTTTGTTGGATGCCATGCTATTGCAAATTTTCTTACTCATGAGCAAAACAGTGACTTTATTTCAAGTATCGAACCCATTTGCTTCGGTCACTCATCGTTGTGGTAAGCAAACATCGTGCATACAATTGTGTTCTCACTGTTTATTGGGCTTCAGAATTTGTACGCGTCTTAAACCAAGTCTCGTCAGGAAAATAATGTAGATCTGAAGGACGCTAAAATAATTGTTAATAATCAGAACGAGCTGGGGTCTCAGTTTGTCCGTATACATGTAGAAGGCACCCATGTTTGCACAAAAATTACTGAAGACAGTCAATTTCCACGTGACTCTTACCCCACTAAACTTTAGAAATTTGGAATAAAACATAAGCGGCATTCTTGGCGCTAAAGCGTTTGTTCATAATTTTATATTCTTTTCCATCTGCAACATCTTGTCAAGTTGTGGTGAAGTTTACTTTCTCTGGATCTTTAATATCACGTATAAGAGGTGATTTGATTTTACCGTGTGTCATCATTCCTTGAATTGTGATTACGTGGATTACTTGTTGTGTAATGAATTATTGGCGTTGTAACTGGCTTGTAATATAGCACCCTTGACGCCTTATCGGCGCGAAGCATCATTTTGTTTCCGTCACATCCGAATGGTCCGACACTCGAGGGCTTTGATTAGACTTGCAACAAGTCCCAGACGTAAAATATTACATTCCCGGGAAGGTAGACAGCAACGAAACCGCGCCCTGCGTTCGTTGCGCCGCATTGCATGCTTCTGCTGAAACCCACGCACGTTATCACCTCATCTCTGCTCTGGCACCGAGCTGATGAAATGATCGACCCCCCGAGCTCTAGTTGCTGTCGTACCTCAATTAGGCCAGCTCGCGATTTCACCTTATCTCGTGATATGCTTTTAAATTGGGATACCCCTGGAAGAAATTGAAGTGGAGAGAATGCGGATTTCTGTCCTCTCAACGTGTACATGACAAAGTGGGAACGCAGTATACACTCTATAAACGATATGTCATCGTTTGTGTGAAGTGGGAAGAAATCTACGTACTTCACGGTTGCGTGATGTTTGTGGATGTTTAGATAAGGAGATTCTCCATGCTTTTAAATTCCCCTTGTAGAGACATAGGCCTTACACGGTCATGTTCATGTTCTCCATTTACGCCTTCGATTTTCTCGTCTGATTTCTACACAGCACAGTAATCATTTTAATGATGTTCTTGTCTTCTGCTGACAAATGGATATAGTAATATTATGCCACGGCTATATGAGTGTAGCCTCCAGAATCATTTACGCTGCTGAGGCTGATACTTCAAAAAGGAAAGTCTTTGGTGACATTTTTTCATTGCAGTTGAATTCGCGTTTTGTGGTGGCAGGCCAAAAATATCAAAATGAAAACATTTTGTAAAATACGTGCATTTACGTATTGTTTGTGCACATTCGGGTTAAGTCTCATCAACCATGTAGATTTTGTCTAGTTTGCAAAAACGATCATCTGCATGCTTGAAACCGGACCTCAAATTCTTCATGAGAATTTTCCCAGTTGTTGGTTCCTGCCAACAACAAATGCAGACTTCGAGCCGTACATCGACATTGTATGTTCCTGATTATTCGATCCTGTGAACTGTACCTCTTTTGGCCTTTAGGGTGCTGAAGGTACATATATGACACGCTATTTCTGCATACCTCCTGCGCGGCTCAGGCGCATGTACATATGGGCCAGCCACCCCTCAAGTTTGGATTGTTATTAAAAGACCGCAGGCACGGGGTTTTGCCGCGTAGTACGTCACGCGATTTGCCAAACTAGACGCTTTATTCAGAGGCCCTATTTGAGGGAAAATTGGACCGTACGAGACGTCAGGTATGCCTACCCCTTGGCAGCAGCATCTACTTCCTTCGTCCGGACGCGTCTATGCACCGAAGAGAATCCCTAATATTTCGACGAAAAAAAATGTTGCCGATACACGGTTACGTATTCCAAATGATAAAAATTGGACAAGCTTGATTGATCAGAGATTAAGTAGTACACGTGTTTGCTCTTTGAAAATCAAATCACACCTCGATCGTGCGACCCATCATTTGTCAAGTGCAGCTGTACATTTAATGCATCCGCAGAATAAATGCCAACACTGGACGGGGCATAATAAACTTTGCCCAGCAGGACGATCCTTTTGTTTTGAACAGGAAATGGACTAAACACTTCGTTTTGTTTCTATAGCTCCGCCGCAAACTAAGAAGTGAATTAGAGAAGACGGGAAGCGCAAGGAGATAATCTTTCTTTCGGTCTCCATTCCTACCGCCGCTGTAAATATTATTGCAATACATAGCAGTCTCAATACTAAGTTTTATCTGGTACCCAGTGTAACCTACACATGGATGGATTTTGAAATTGAAAAGAAAAAGAAAAGTCCTTTCGTGTGTACATTTGGCGCTGCTTATCATGTGCACAACGCTGCTGACAAAATATTATGCTCTGAAGTTACCATTAATTGTTATCATAATTATACCCCTGCGCCTCCGGAATCAATTTGGTCACAAGTTAGATTAGCTTGTGTTCCGAGATTTGAACACTTTTTAACCAGGATTACAGCTACATGTATCGGCGATTCTGGCAACTGAAATTAGCGGCTTTGCAGCTGAACCGAATTCTCTTTGTGGTTTTGTTTTGGAACTCAAGGCCCCACATAATGATACTGAAGTGGTTACGAAATTCGGCTGCCTATTATAATACATCACCGGCATGCTTAATACCGGTAGTGTGGCATTTTGCCGTAAATGCCTTGTTTATTAACATTGGTTGGTAGTCGGATCGGAAGTACCAACAGGGTGTTAGAATGGTTTGATTCGATGAAATGTGCGCGCCTTCTTAAGTTGAAGTAAACTAACGTGACTGTATAGAGTGATACCACGTCGCCTAAAACATGCATAGTTCCCTCTTTTTACTTTCGAACTACGTAAGTCAGCCTACCTGTATATTTATCATACTCAAGGTGAAAGTAGGCCTACCATCCAAATTACATGTAATATGCAAAGGAAAGCAGTAATGATGGTATTAAGCAGGTAATCAGCACAGACACTCGTAATGATACAGGCCTATTTGTGTAAAAGCCCCGGAGCCACTTAGAATATAGTAGTGACGCTGTTTTGATGTTTCAGGTCAGTTTATAATGTGCCGATATAGTGGGTTACCAAAATTGCATGTCGTCGTGGCATTTAGCTACAACCAAAAGTGAACAATGCAGATAATTGAAGCAACCCATACTTGGAAATTGCTGCCCACAACCTGTAATAGGGACTCACTTGGGGGGGGGGCTGAACATATGCAAAATAGTTATAGCTCGACCGCTGCTTGTTTTGTTGCGGGCAGTGTTACAAAATTAATGCATAAACCATCACCCGTCCAGGTACCCCAGAACTGTTGGTAAGCGACAAAGGACCACGCTATGCATGACATTGATACCTGTGTGGGTGTTGATCTGCATAATACAAACAGGAAAAGTATACTTCTCACAATACTTAGGGGATAGCCTTTCAAGATCACCCTAGATCACTCTGCTCTGGTCGATAGCCTTTTTGGTGGTAAACTTGACCCACTAAAAATGTCAATCATGATGCGAAGCATAATTGTAACCAGCGATGAATCAGTTCCGATAGTCCTCTTGCTGCTTGATGGCCAGAGCTTCAACCAACCATGCCCTTTTGGCTGCATTGATGCAGCAGGATGTTCACACACCTCTCGTTTCGCTTTTGAAAGCACCCTGTAGAAAGCCCCAAGTGTTCAAGCGTGTAGTGAATCATCAAGTGATATAAGGTTAATCAAGATTGTCTTCCAACGCTATGCCTTCATACGGAACTCCTGTCCTTGTTCGGTGGAAGAACGACGATCATCCATAACGTACAATGTTTGCACAGTTAGTTTAGTGGCTTATAATCCGGCTTTTGCCATACAGTATCGTTGTGTTTTGTGTAAACCTTGTGGTACCAGCCTGATTCCACCCTATATGCCCGTGTAATTCCTCACAAATGGATCGGACGACGGCATTGAAAGGGCTTGACGATAGGCTACTGTTGGGATACCCGCACATAGTCTGGGCATCGGAGTGCACTCATTGTTATTTAACACCCGGAGATGATGTCATCCGTGACGTTTACAGCAACCGTCACGCGCCATTTGATCTTAAATTTTGCTGGTTTCGTGGCCTTTGTGCGGGAGGCCGTCTGCTTATGCAGAGGGAGGAGTACAGGTCCAGAAAAGATGACTCAAGAATATTGGCTGTCTTTCGTCGGTTGAAGAGGATGACAGATCGCCTAGTTGGAAGTCCATGGGTCGACACAGCGTAAACGGCCCATGTGCTTAGCTAAGCGCTTGACACCCGAGACGGAAATGGAGGGATTGACTGCTAAGTGTCAAGAGATGGAAAACAGTCTCACAGTTGTAAATCGCGGCGCTCTCTTTGACTAGTAAGCTATTTCAGCCGTCGTAACCACCATTTTTGAGGTGGCATCTGGAATCTTCATCGTTTTGGGGAAATATCAGATCAGAATTGCTGTTGAGACCTTCCTAGATCCCCATTCCTTGAAAATGTATGCCTGACGTCAGAAAAATTCAAAATGAGCAATTAACCGTATATGTGCCAATGTATTCTGTGTTTGTCGCACTGAAATTAAGGCTTCTTGTAAAGGTTTTCTGTCGGTCCATCGATGTGGTTCCTGGGTTTTGTAGTTTTACATTTTAGGAAGTCATTTAAGGAAACAGTTAAACTTTCCTGCGGCTGATTTTGATTTTAGTGCTACCATTCAGGGCAGCCGATGTTTCATACTTTTAAGTTTAGTTTAATTGAAGGTGTTGACACACATATATATACCCACACATGCACGGCGTGTGGCATCGGGGGTATGATTTAACATCTAGATTTCCTCAATTATATAAGACATCCATTTATCGTGGAGCAGGATTGGACTATCGGAAGCGATAGTTACATTATTTCCAAAATCAACAGCGAATATCTTTGTCATTAAGTGTCCGCGTACACATTGGTGACCAAAGTTTGTAAAGGCTGATGACATTTGAAGATGACTCGAACGGTTGTTTTATGTTGTTGGCTGTCAGATTTGAGTTTTCATTTGTTACAATTGTTATTTCTCAACCTGTACAATTATTTAATTTTATACCAGATTTTAGCTGCTTGCTGCTTCCCTACCTGGCTTGACACTTGGACAAAACGAAAGCATCGAATACTATGCTTACAACAATTCACTACACTGCCGTCTCCACTTTACAAATATCCGATGGTAAGTGCACCTTCAGCAGATTGCAACATACTGATGCCAATTTCATAGAGCTGCTTAAGCACAAAATTTGCTTAAGCACGAAATTCCTTGCAAAAAAAACCTTGCTAAGGCCTAATAAACAAAAGTTACCAGCTCAAACTCTGTGATTGTCATGCTAACCGAAAGACATGTAAATACCATTCCAAAACAATATATATAACAAGAAGTTTTGCCTGGTAGCCTGATTTGTCAAGCAAGGGTTTTTCTCGCTTAAATCAACTTTTTGCTCAAGCAGCGCTTTGAAATTGGCCCTGGTTGCGCCAGACATTGCAATATGATTGGTATTTAACTGTCTAAATACTTTTAGATTATTCGCATTTATATTCTGAAATGAATGCTGCCATTGACTTAAATCTCCAACAAAAGCAAACACTTGACCAAATGGATGGTTAAATGATTCTTGTGAATTATTTAATGTGCTTGATTTGTAGTTCGATTTTTCATTGGCCTAAATGTACTGCAGGGTATGACTTCAGGCGAAAGTCAGGTGATTTAGCATTTTCTTGAAATTGCTGAGACCCCTCTCCGTAATCGATTCTTACATTGTGCTCTGTGCCTGTTCAAGCTTTAAAGAGTAATAGAGTTGACGTGTTCATTCCTTTGAGCTTTTAGCTTTTTAACTTTTAACTTTTTAACCAGGCAAACCAGGCTAAATGTGCTACAAAAGGGTGCTTGATGCTGGTATCCGTTGTCATATAAGAAATTTATATACAGTACATGTACATAAAGATTGTGTGCATCCGCTAAGGTCATGCTTCAAAACTTAAGCTGTGCTGTAGTTTTGTTTATTCTATATAGTAAAAGGAAAATCAATTTTCCATACATTGTGAGCAAAACACAATGACTCACTGATAAACTCAAACTGTTTCTATACATATACAAGCAATATTCCATACATTTTGAGCAATAACGCAATTACTCACTGATAAACTCGAAGTGTTTCTATACATGTACAAGCAATTTTCCATACATTTTGAGCAAAACACAATTACTCACTAATAAACTCAAACTGTTTCTCTACATATAAAAGCAATTGTCCATACATTTTGAGCAATAACGCAATTACGCACTAATAAACTCAAACTGTTTCTATACATGTACAAGCAATTCTCCATGCATTGTGAGTAAAATTGCAATTTCGCGCTGATAAACTCAAACTGCTTCTTTTTATTTCGAAAATAATTGCATCGAGAGGAAACAAATTTGAAATTTTCTTGCTGAAATGAGAATTTCGGATAGCATGAAAATGTTGCAAAAAAGCAGACCGTACAGATATATTTATCCATTTTGTATAAATTTAGTAACACGAGGCATCGAACATGCCTTGCATGTTGACTATTAAAGAGATTGATAGATTAAATGAAGTCTGTAGATCAGAGTAAATCACTCTGTCGCCGAATGCACTTCATTATAAGTGCAGTCTTCGCTGCGTTTTGTGGCCAATTTATTGTCCTTTATAATTATGTCTCCCCATCACTCAACGTATTCCGTCAGAAATGCGCCCTTCAGGACCCCCCCAAAAAAAATTACTCTTAAAAAATTCATGTTTCTGTTTCCGTTCACATGCTGCACAATTAAGAATCGCCAGTTCCCTGTGTGAAATCGATATCTGTCTTTCAGAACACAGACCACACTTGCCATCATGCAAGCGGGTAATTTGAGGTACATGTACGATGACATAATGGAGGGCACGCTTGCTAAAACCAAACCTAACTAGGAGAATTTTTTTCTGTCTGTCTTGAATCTTGGTTCTCTGAAACATAAACTCCAAAATAGACTGATTCTTGGTCCTTCTATTGTCCTTGGGACTTGCAAGGAGATGTATGATTTATTTCATTTCTTTGAGTGACTAAGCACCGTTTAAAGTAAATAACGAATGCTTCACATTCGTCCAGTGCAAAGAAAAAGCCCCATTCAATAAAAATATAAAATTTCGATCCATCACCTCATGAAAATGTTTGTAGCACATCATTGCCCTTCCGAGATACGTATACAAAGAAAACCTGTCTAACACCTTTATAAGGAATTTGGACTGAAGAGATATCTTGTTATTATAGGGACATGCTATTATCAGTGTAAAAAATGAAGAATACAGAGACTTGGGACATAATTCCCCAGGATGCGCCATTAAATCATTATCGGAGTTCGACTGCTAAAAATATGCTACATGGTTTTAGTTTTTGTTTTTCTGCAGATAGAACCTGTATAGAACCGATGGTCCTACATACATGGAGATACCATGAACTTTTATATTCAACACAATATTGTTTGGATTACAGTGTAAATTCCCTTGGATTTGAAGTGAAAAATTGTGGGCTTCAGTTGAAATATCATTACATCGAAGAGGGTCGATAAGTTACAAGTCAGTATAATGTGAAACATCTCTAGAGAGACATCGCTTTGTACGTAGCTTTCACCGGAAAGAAATATCAGATTCAAATACACGTAATTGCGTTGTTTCTTATGTTAGGTTGGTCTTGCATTTTATTACTGAGTGCTCTGACAGCGGTCCGTATAACAGACTTTTTCTCCGACGCCCTTTTCTCTCATTGAAACAGTCATCGATATTTTCAGCATCAGAACGACTAAATTTGAATAGTTGATGTCGAGGTTATCAATCTGATCTTTTATAAACGTTGCCATTACGTAGTCCATTTGACACATCTGCGTGGGAATATGTCTGGAGGGTTCTGGCTTTGAGAAATTATCTTCGATGATTGTATTTGTTTGAGGCTGCCTGACAATTATTTTATTTAATTTTTTTATGTAAAATATAAAATACATGCACAGCGATGTGAATCTGTGCGGTGACGTTCCAATGAATGGCGATGCCCATGGCGAAAAGATTAGAAATAACAGTCACAATTTTGACGGGGAGTCCTTATCTCTCGGAATTGTGTAATTGTTGTCGGACACACGGACGAATTCCCGGAGAAAAAAATGCTGGGAAAGGGGACCTTTCAGATATGGCTTTCAAAAAAATTGTGGGAGTAAGTGTCATTGTGTGAAAATCTGAAAATGAGACAACTTAATCAGACAAGCTGTTCGCCTTTGTGAATTGATCGTTTTTAAAGGATAGGTCGTCCTTTGACGTTATGACGTACAGTTGTGCTTCGAGACTATGTAAATGAAATTGTTGATGAAATGATGTTGTTTCATTTGAAGTGCAAAAAAAAGGTTTGACTTTCCCCACAGGCGATCGAATAACCTGCTGATATTTACGGAGATTTTAATGTAGTCGTAGTGTATTCAGAAAATGGTGTTTGCTCAACTTTAGGGCTCTGATCTTGTCCAAGTCTTGACAGTGTTTTTTCATCGGCCTTTTTCAAACCTGTTGATCCTAAAATGTTGCTTCCATTCTTGTCTCTAAAAGCAAGCGTCAATTTGACCCAAAAATTAATTCTGAAAAATTATAGCAGTGCCAGGGTGTTTGTTTGTTTGTTGGGTTGTTTGTTTGTTTGTTTGTTTGTTTGTTTGTTTGTTTCGAGCGACTTTCCCTAACCTAAAAATTGTTTAAATAGAAATGTAACGAAAAGGACGATTTCGGGCTTATTCATGTGCTGTTCTCCCCAAAGCGTATAACCCCCCCCCAATTCAACCTCACACCTGCAAGAGTCGATAAAGATACCATCAAATTTATCGACTCTCCCTGCCCGAAGTTTGGCCCCTTCCCTACATGTTGCTGTGGATATGCCCCTTTGAGACCTGAAGGCAATTACCTCAGTGCATCGACCGTGATTGACGTAACATCAACCCAGCCTGGTCCCTAGTGCGTCCCGACCTTCTTGATCGGGCAGGAAACAGTAGTAGCCTGCGTGAAGGGCCGCCGCAGTGCGACCATGCACCGAATTGTCATCCTACGTCTCCATTGCGTACTGTAAGAGTTGACCTGTGTTTGCAATGCAGTGTCTTCTTTTTGATGTCTTAATTTGTACTCGGTCTAAAAATCAATCAGCGACATGCCGCGATTTGGAAGTACGGATCCTTGCTCTATGGTTGTACAGTTTGTTCCTGCTTACTATAGTTTGCAGTTTAATGACATCATGAGGCGAACCTTAACCGGCGAAGTACACACACTTCAGCACGCAAGGTCGGCGTAGACTCACATGGCTCGGTGAATCACGGACCATTTAGGTGAATCAAATGACAAGAAGGGTGCGGTTTGGTTATATTTTGAGGGATGTCTAGTTCAATTATGCTGTACTCACGCTCGTTTTAATCATTTGGCTCTAATGGAAACTCTTTTTATTAAGTTAAAGAAACATTTTGAAGTTATTTTCCTCTCCAGAAAAGCAGTAATGATACACCGTCAAATAAAAGATCTTGAAACTTGAAATCATTCATGAAGCTAAAATTAATAAATATCCTTTTCTGTGCATGAACGAGAAGATTGATGACATGAAGCAGGGTGGGCTGTTTGCCTTGAGGCGGAAAATTGCCTGAGGTTTGTGGAATTGCACGATGGCCCTGAATGACGGAAAAGCGCAAACTTTGATCGTCGTTTTAGCATCCGTTTAAGAGCCAAATTCTTTCGCTAAAAACCTGATCTTAATTTCAGGCAAAATAACTTGCAGTATTATTAATTTGATTTCATTCTTTATACATACATTGTTAATGACTCCCCGCTTATTCACTGATGCATTTTTAATCTTGAATATAGCCAATGTAATGTTATGATGCACAACTGATCTATTACTTGACATCCAGATGTGGCTATTATTCACTCTAAAAACACCAGGGTCAGACTGGCCCGAAATCTGGGTCCCGTGGGGCCTAACCCCTTTCCGGGTCAAAATATGAGCACCTTTTTGGGGGTCATATTGTGCAAAGGTGTTCGACCTTTCATGTTACCCTGTCCAACCATCTTTGTCGGAGATAGATAGAAAATTCAGGTTCCTTTGTACTCTTACATTATAAATTCCGTTGGAGGAAGTTTAAAACCTGACATGAACGAATATGTCTAACGCCTTCTACACATCAGTCTCCAGTCGACGTGGTATTGGCGTCACGTTCATTAAATTTTGGCATACAAGTCCTATTTACAGATGGGCCTTGACAAAATTGCTTTGCGCGCCGAATGCGTACTCCCATATAATTATTAACGTCCCTCGGGAGAGTAAAGCGCATCCAGGCCACGGGAAGCTTGTAGTACCCGCACATTTTGAAAGAGAATATTTTGGGTGTGTGTGACAATTTTGTTCATGCAGCTAGTTTCATTTAAGGTTTCAAGATTTTAATTTTCCCCAAATGAATGGTATAACATTCATGTAGCTCACCTTGCGGTTGCTTTATGTACATGTACATTACAGAGACGAGTGAACGACACATTGAAGTTCAAGCAAAGGAGTTTATTTGTTGTTTATTTGTAAAAAAACTACGGTAAAAACACACTGTGCAGTGCTAGACGTGAGTGTCTGGCTGTTTGCGAAACTCAATTCTTGAGGTAGGTTTAAACTTGCAACAAAACTCGACTCCATACTAGCGAGAACGTTTGGTATTTTTATTTGGTTTTATCATAAGGAATTTTTCTTCTGTCACATGCCATGAGGATTGTGAAGTAATTTTTCAATAGCCAAATTATCGTCAGTGTCTTTTTGTTTATGACTATTCCACTGCTTTTTACATTTTTCTTCTCCGACAGTCTTTCGCGTTGGGCCACCCTTAATTCGAATTAAGGATCGACCAACTTTTGGGGCTGAGAGGAGAAAATCAATTTTGGCATATTTTCAATTTTTGGTGGGAACTTGTGACAGTGGCGGCAAATAATGAAATTGTGAAATGGAGCATTTATTGCAGACACCGACACACTGGCTAGCAGTGTGTCTGTTCCTCTAGTTTCTCCGGTTTCTTGGTTTCTGAAAAATCACTTTGCTGCCTGGGGCTGGTTTACGTGATATTAACAGTTAAGAAAAAAGGACCGTACATATCCATGTCAAAAAGATGATAAAAATTTGTACTTCATGGTGGAAGTATAATAGTTGAAACATGTTGAATATAAAAAAAGATAATGAAATTTGCGATGGTTAAAAAAAATCAAAACAATGCGGTAAACCTACTCTATCACTAACTTTTGTTTTTCCGTTCGACAAGCATTTCCTTGTTTACCAGCAGTCTAGTGGCTAACTCCAAATTAATTTTTTGTTCTTAATTTTGTTATGTCCTCCGACATCGCCCTCTAAAAATATGTAATCCTTAAAGTGAACAAACTGTGGCCTTACATTGCGTCGATTCTCATTGATGTAAAGAAAGTAACTCCAGCGATCATCAACGTTGAGTGACAAGTCCATTACCGGGCATTTGTGTTGCTTCATTTGACTTTCACCGGACTGCTCCACCCGGGTAAAGATCTCTTTTATATATTTTATTGTAAAATAACAGACAAGAGCTCTGTGCATTATTGATCCATCCTTTCGACATGATGGTAATAACTCGAAATATTTAGGGAGATGTTGGGCATTAAGCAGTGTTAGTGGTGCTAGCTTTTTGTGGCTGCAAAGCTTTTGCTGCGTCCGAATTACTAATTAGCTTGCGCTAGCCAGAGCGCAAGCGTCAGTGGGAACAGAGGTTGAAGTTAGCTGTTTCAATAGGCACATGCATAATTGCCTATTGAATTCTTGAAGCAGCCCATATTTCCCATGTTCTGCCCGATCCGACTATACCCACCGCTGTTAACGAGGCTCTCAAAGCAAAATACCACTATTTGAATCGTGCTGGTAATATATTACAATACGTAACAAATCACATGGTCTTTGTTTGAATGACATATTAGCCGATCATATGACTAGCCTAATTCCCCGACGCTTGTAGTTGTAGGTACGGCGACAAAAGAGAAACCCCTTCACACTGCGAACATGTTTTCTATGTGACTAACGTGTACAACTTGTCACGGTTGTCTTTTATGCTTTCGTGTAAGGGAAATTACCGGGCGTGATATGAAAACGTTCACAAATCGATTCAGTTCTTTCAGAAGAAAATTACTGCTTTTCAAAGATCATCCATACTTTTGTTGATAAAATTAGCTTCCTTGTTTTCAACTATATACCCGCGTAATGTTGAGGGAAGATTTGGATGTAACAATAATTATTGTATGAACGATCCATTTTGGATCTTGGATGTGTTCAAAGTATGTGATTGACCATATTTGTTGAAGATATTAAATGTCATTTTAGACTTCAATTTGGGATACGGTAGTTCAGCACTTTCTCAGGAACGGAGTACGACATTAGGCATGATTTCTTTTTTAATGTGAACTCTAGCTCATATCTATGCAGCATATGAATATGAGCAAGACCCTAAGCAATGTTTAGGCGAGTAGCATGGAGCGTTAACAGTCAGTACATGACAACTTGTTTATCTCAGCACAACTGTCTGGAGATACTACTTGTCAATGGGGAAATTGTTTTATTGCCGTTGTTTAGGCGAGGAGAATAGTCTTCACGCCTCCTGGAAGCTTTCCTTGTTGGAATGCCGGGCTTTATTTCCATTTGAGAAAAGACTCCAGAGCCACGATTATAGTCTTTATTCAAGTCGAATTTCCCCAGCGTGTTGTTTGAAAAGATTCGCTGCCAGGCTAATTAAATGAGGCGTCTCGCCACAGAGAAACGACGCCTTTCAGTACTCGTCAGTGTGGGAAAATCACATTTGGACATATAAAACAGCGCTGGATTAAGCAGACAGCCAGAATTTTAATTGCAATGGTGTGAGAATTAGTGTATTGGTTGCTTTCTAGTCGTGTCTATGGAATATGGTTGAAAATCAGATCTGATCCATTAACAATGGATATTACTTTTAGCGCAAGCAATATTGCATAGATTAGGCTTTCCTTCTGTGCTTTCTCAATAAATATGTTTAAAAGCTAAACATATCATGTCAAATTCCTTAACGTCAATGTTCAGTCGTTAAATGTCCATCAATACTCTGAAGCCTTATATCATTGAAACATGTTTCTAAGCTGATGGCAAGAAAGTGTTTATAAAGTTGTTTGTTTTTTATGCATGCTTTGTTAAATTTAAATACCTCTGCACTGTCAGATGCGGCTTATATCATTTATCTATTGTGACAAAGGGCTAACAAATGAAGAGAAATTTTCATTCCATTCATTATATAGGCCTATAATTATTCCTGGAAAGTGTTGCCCTCAAAAGAACTTCCCAGGGTGTTTGTTTTGCTCGACAGAGGGGGTACACGGGTTGCATGAATGGCCTCTTTTCAAGTTAATTTGATTATAGGTTCTTGATATTTATAGAGCCAATCATGGTAAAAATGATAACTTCGTCTCCATTGTTAACTGCATGGTCAAGCCACGCATTTTCGTTTCATGACTTCCAATGATGGGTTAACGCTATGCATTTATAATGCATCGTTTACTACAGTAACATGCCTGATTGTTTCCTCTATAAACACTGCCTTAAGGGTTTGCGAAGCTAAACGTCGTGTTATTGACAGTTCACCGCAGTGGGCCACACTGTGCGCGTTCGATTGCCGAGTGAAACATGGCGCTTCGTCGTACACAAATTTAGAATAATTGCAGATTTGCTGACACACATCATGGTGTGGTGCGGTGTAGTGTGGTGTGGTGTAGTGTGGTGTAGTGTGGTGTAGTGTGGTGTGGCGTAGTGTGGTGTGGTGCGGTGTAGTGTGGTGTGGTGTTGCAAGAGTCACTTATTTTTTTGTGACGCGAGTCGAGTCATGTCATTGTAACGTAGTGATTGGAGTCGAGTAAAGTCATCAGGCAAAAATGCCGAGTCAAGTTTTACCTCCAGTCATTTCGGGTGACAAATATTTTTTAGCACAATACGATAAATAAAAACAAGAGCGAGGGTCTTTTTTGGCATTTATAGATTTACTTCAGAGATACTTCGTGTGGTCACGCCACATCTTACTCGTGGCAATAACATGAACATTTGAAATTGGCACTATATTTTTGCAGAGAAGTTTGCTTTAATTTCTAGGACACATCCCAGTAACTTTTAATCTAGTGGGGTCTTCTGACGAGGGATTCAAGTTGAGTCGAGTTGCCAAAAATGGTGACTCGAATGGGACTCGAGTTGTGTCAGTTGACCGAAGTCATCACAACTCTGTATACGGCATGGCATGTTATGGCATGGTTTTCTGAAAGTTAAAAGCAGCTGTAAAGCCAACAGAAGAAAACACGTGTTTCAGGCATGTCAATCGCTGTTAGTACGTTACCGCTTTTTGGAACGTGCTGGCTCCTGAAATGTATCAATAGCTTTACTTTATCACAAGTTGATATAAGTAGTTTGGGTTAGTGTACAAGACACAACATGCCCGAAAAAAGCTAAGTGACAGGCGATATGTACAGGAGGGTATGTTCATGTACACGGACAGCGAATTGGATGACCTGTTAACAGAGAATTTCTTTGACCACTAATCCCCAGCCAGAGTCGTCACATTTATTGCTGCCGCTGTTCTCAGTTCCATACGGCTGAATTCATTATTTGACCATTCCAACTGCAAACCTTAATTGAATTTCAAGGTGCTTGATCAAGCTACAGTTACTGTCTACAACTGATAAGTAGTTCGAATATCATGTGGTCCCCTTCCTTCCTGGAAGAAACGGGTCGGATCATTACCATCAGTTAATGTGATTTTTTTTTTTAGATTCTAGTTGTTAATATTTCGTCAGACAGACGTCGATGAAAAGAAACAGCATGAAACTACATCATACTGTGTAATGGCGCCAATCTATTATTAGGCCTTCAAGCAGGTTGATTGTTACTTGCCTTTTATCGGACATGGTTCACTGCGAACGAGAGCCGATAATTAGTTCTTTGTCCAAACCTAAAAACCTACCTGCGTCTTTGACTACAGACGTCAACACAAAATTACTACGCGGCGTGACGATTATATTGCCTGAGCTCGGCCAAGTTTGTCCGTCGCCATTTTGTGAGAGATAAGAACTTCTTGCACGACCGTGTTTGATGCTTGATTGTGCATGCCTTTTACTTGTCTGATACTATCCCACCCAAGATCAATGGAGACCGCGAGTCTCCCAGACGTTGGGGTAGAGAGCGAATCATCCCAAAGACAACAAGGCCGCTTACCATCTCTGCTGTATTTGTCGTTGTCACCTGGGGTAGGGCTATCTACACGCGGAGTTCAAAACGATCAAAACCCGCTGACTTTACTTCCTTCCATAGTATTTAAGGATCGCTTTTCATAGACCAGTGCTCATTACTGTAAGACCAGCATTTCAGTTTGTAACTGGAAGCACCTTTTTGAAATTACCTGTGATTAGGGTTATGAGTTGGAGCAGCTGTCGTCAGTAAATCCTGGTCGATTCCTAAGCAGCCATCGTTTTGGTCCGTTTGTCAAATCGTTGAGCTACTAAATAGGAAAGCAGGAGGTTCTTCCATGGTGGGATCGCTTTCATGTTCTAAACGAGAGGAGAGAATATTGATTCGCAGTCTAACTTTCTGGCGTTTTTCATGAAGGTATACGGCCCTCGCAGAAAGAAAGTTGCACCGTAACTCTCAAGACTGCGTTCCCCTCGCTTTGCAATTACCCGTCTGTTAATGCACTCCTTGATGTTTTATTGTACGTCATATTGCAGGCCTTTCATCCGTTTAAGTAACTTGTGTGTGCAGTTTCATTGAATTTGGTTTCAGTGTAATCCGCCTTGAGCAGAAGCACCCCTTCATCGGTTGAAACGAGCCATTTTGTGGGAAGTGTTCATTTGGCTGGTAGCGACCACTGATCTCTATTAGAATAGTAGAGATCAGTAGTAGCGACTCGAAGTGCACTTCCCACCGCCGAAGGAGCCACCGTTGCTAGGAAAATTGCGCCCTCTCTTGGCCCGCTTGGGACCCCTAGCTCACGTTTTGTGATTAATAAGGAATGGTACACACTTCAGAACTCAAGGCGCTTTTTAGCACTCACTGCAAATCCGTTGGCTATCATCCTCTTGTTATTTTGAGACCGACATGTATACCAGATTTCCCTGGTAGCGCGGTTCTGAAGAATCAATTACACGCACCAGCATCTGATAGTCAGTGTCACGTTGCACATTAGAAAAGCATTGCTCATTGAGGAGATACCACGTCAAGGACTGAAATTACGCTCTACTTTCACTTTTACCCTAACGAGGCTGTTGGCGCATTTGTGGTTGCTTCCACATTTTGTGTTTTCTTCTACTGTTAATCACTCGTTGGCACACACTACTTAAAGCAAAGCCAGAGCCGACACCACCCACAAAAGACACCATCTCTCCTGCGAAAAAAAATAATAAATAAATCGGGTTTTGACGCAACCTCCAAATGCTGTCGTGCATGTTTGACGCTTGGTACACTTCTGTTAGCCATCGGGAACTTTTAAATTTCAAGTTCAAATTAATTTGCTTGACAGGTTTTGTTTCTTCATTGATCCAGGCTACAGTGTGACCATCGACAGGCTGTTTATGATTAAATCCTAACTAACTCTTGTGTTCCTCGTCGTTTTGTGTCGTCAATCCACAGGAGTGTCATTGTTCCTGTAGCTGGACCAGTAATTCCCATCTTTTCTGTCACCATGCCCGCCTACTATCACGTGGATGCGGCCAGCGACCGCATCCCCATGCAGATTGTGCGCAAGGAGACGCCGCTCTCGCCGACCGAGCGGGCCTTCATCCTGGCCGTCGAGCGAGGTGACTACGGCAGCGTTCGCCAGGCGCTGGAGGAGGCCGACATCTACTTCAACCTGAACAAGAACTGTGTGGACTCGCTGGGGCGCACGGGCCTCCTGATCGCCATCCAGAACGAGAACATCGAGATCATTGAGCTGCTGCTCAAGCACAATGTCAACGTTGGGGACGCCCTTCTCCACGCCATCGACGAAGAGGTCGTGGAGGCTGTGGAGCTCTTACTCAACTACAAAGCGCCTAAGAAAGACATACGGGTAAGTGGCTACTTTTGTAGCTCCATTTTCGACATGGAGTACGCTGAATTATATCACCTGATACCTCGCCAAAAAGTTCTAAAGTTCAGTTTTTCTACGGGTCTTTGTAAACAGCCAAATCAAAATAATTGCTTAGGAATGTTAGGCTCGAATGATCTTTTATCCCCTAAATGAATAAAAAAAGGTGATAAGTTAAAATTGGTAAAGAGACAACTATATTATGGTAAGCCTTGCCCAGTGATTTCATGATTAACTTTTGTATGGCAGAACTTTCCTGTTTTAGTGACTTCCTACGACGAATCCAATTTTTGAAGGTGGGAGTACATGTCGGTAGTACAGCGACTGTGTCTTGCGGTCAGAGTCGTAATAGAATACGTGTAAATAAATATGACACCATGACGTGTTGTGTTAAGTCCGTCTTAATGTCATCGATTCCTGTGGCTTGTCCCGCGACCGTCGCTTTCTACGTTTAAGGGAACCACCCCGTTTCCATTGCTGTGTTCCCAAGCAACGCATGCCTCTGTGTATTTTATTATTGACCTGCATCTGAACAGTCGCATCGCGAACTCTGACGTTGACAGTTTGCTTATGATTTAAAAATTGGACTTCACTAGCGCACGTCGGCATTAAGTGGAGGAAATAATGCATGAGTTCTCGTTAATAGTTAATGACGGTTGAGGCATCGTCATTATGAATCGAGTTGGCTGGTATGGCAACAGGTAGCAATGACGCATCCGCACGCCGCGCCTATGATAATTTGTCAACCGGGTCCGTGAACCGGAACTTGTAGAAGCTTATTTTAATAAATTGAGTTTACCTGGGTTATGGCATTGCACTATTAATGAATTGGTTGCCCGTTTGCTTAATTGCATATTGCATTATCTTAGTTTATCAGTTTTTTTGTGGAAGGTGATTTGAAATTACATTACAGAAATATTTAGACACTGGAGAAGAAAAAAAAAAAAGAAATATGAAAAAGGTTTACTTGTACAACCTTTTCCCGAAATGTTCATCAAAGTTAGAAAAGAAATTCTTCTTTTAGTATTCACATCTCTGGTTATTGGGGCTGACTTTACTGACTCTTCTTTTCTTATCCTGGAAATTTTAACAAATTTCCAAAATAAGATTTGACACTTCGCTTGGCAATCATAAGAAAGGTCACGTCTAGAAACGATTGCAATGTGCTTCATGAGCAGAGGTTATATGTTCTTGAAAGCTGTAGAGGGTTTGCATGACTGCCATCTTGCAGGCTAATGTTTTTGTTCCATAGGGTATGCATAAAGGAGCTTTCCCTGTGTAACACTGGCACTACCCTACCAGATGGCTACCACACAAAACTATTACAGATAGTGTGACTAGTTTGATTTCGCCTCTGAAATGTGCATAGATTTAAGTTTTCGAAATATTTGTCCTTTATTATTCTTTTTGATGGTCTTGCGCAGGCACGTATCCTACAAGAGCAGAATGAGTCCGACTTTACCCCAGACGTAAGCCCCGTCATCCTCGCTGCTCACCGCAACAACTACGAGATCCTGAAGATCCTGCTCGAGCGGGGCGCCTCCATCCCCAAGCCCCACAACGTCAAGTGCGGCTGCGACGACTGCATCTCCAGCATCCGGCACGACGGCCTGCGCCACTCCCGCTCCCGGCTGAACATCTACCGCGCCCTGGCCAGCCCCTCCCTGATCGCCCTGTCCAGCGAGGACCCCATCCTGACCGCCTTCGAGCTGAGCTGGGAGCTGCGGAAGCTCAGCTACCGGGAGAACGAGTTCAAGTCGGAGTACGACAAGTTGGTGGAGCAGTGCCGGGAGTTCGCCACTGACCTGCTTGACCAGACGCGGGGCTCTAAGGAGTTGGAGTGCATACTGAACAGGGACAATGAATCCTCCATTGGAGAGGACCCACTGAGCAGACTACGGCTTGCACTCAAATACAAACAGAAACAGGTCAGTGGATGTGTCAGATCCCTCAAAACACACACCATTGGAATTTCTGCAACATGACTTTTTTGGTAGGATTTACAGTATGTAAGACGCCTTTTGGCGGTAGTTTATTTTTTTAACTTTTATGTTCTCCTGGGCGGCCCGCTGTGTCTTGTGTTTGTCTTGTTGTTTGTGGAATTTCCCAAATAAATTTTATTATAAATAATGCATGGCAATTGTTTTTTCTTTTTCTAGTTTCTTTTCCTTTTTCGCATTTACGTCCTGTGGCTGTAGTCTGTTCATAGAGATATCAAAACCATTCACGGTCGTGTGGCTTTATAGCTTGTCTTATCTAATGGTCCCTCCTGAACAGATTGAAAAAAAAACCAGGAAAAACCTCCTGACCGTATCATATTGCTACAACAAAGATTTAACCTAGCACCAGATCTGCATTCAGACTATTGTATTACGTCTCATGGGCACGTGTATCAGTTGAAGGCATTGTAGTTTAGTTCCCGAAAAGCAATCGTCATCTAGAATTTAAGAGACACTTCAGATTTCTCATTGAACATAGATGGCACGTTACATCAGATGAGATGTTTTGAAAAGAATCCAGTTTTATGTACTTCCCCCATGAACATCTATAAAACCGTACTGGCTGGCGCGGGAAGTTTGCCTGATGCTACAAAAACGACATCTCAAGGTTTCCTTCCATCTATAAAACGCTGTCTACCCCTGAGACCTTTAGATAAAGTAATAATCAGGTTTACTGGCCACCTCTCGCTCAATAATTCCTTCGGGGAGTGGTTAGGGGTTTGAGGAAAAGCAAACCTCGGTCCCTTTCCTCGTCTCCAAGCCAGCGTGCACAAATTGGATGAGAACCCACGACGGTGATATGTGCACCCAGTCGGTGATATGAACGTTTCAGTAAAAGACGACTGAGGTTGGGCCCTTCCTCGCGGGTCAAGGGTTCGCGCGTGGAGGCCACGGTTCGATTTCCGATCCAAGGCCGGTGCATGTACGACGGTTCACCTGCTCTCCCTTCCTCCCGGGGAATCTCGCCCGTTCCGGCCCGTCCCCGAGGCATCTTGTCTTCTCACGCAGGGCAAATTGCATCCTATTCATTAATACCACGAGAGCAATCCAGTCTGCCCGTTTTCCGGCGCTTGGCAGTACGCCTAGAGTTGATTACGGCCAATCATTCATGGCACCGCCTCGCTTGTCTTTGCTACCGGGGAAAGTACAGTGGGTAATTTGGAAACCTGATTTGGAGACCCAAAACAGCCATTAACCCAGATGTTAAGAGGGAATTATTATTTTTTTGAGACGGTATGTTTTCACGCCATAGAGCAAGGCAATAGACCACATCGTGAGAATTTGACACGTAAGTTACCGTCGGGCTTAGCTACTGGGTTCCGTTTTGCGTCTTTTCATTAATGCCAACATAGTACGTTGTACACTGTACTATATAAAATGATTTTTGTTTTCAAAATTCGCTGGAATTAAAAATTTGCGCACTTGTTATTGCTTTTTTGCATATGGTTAGTTATTCATGAATGTGTTTAAGGTGTTTTGTTTAATTTGTAAAACTCTGCTCGGACATGCTGGTTCGCAGCATAACTTGATTGACGATTAATGACACAAATAGGTCTTTTGGTCCTCTATAAATTCCTGGCAATTGACGATAAAATAAGTTGTCGGTGCAGCTAAATGCGTGGCGTCGAGGATGTTGGTCATGGGGGCTATTGTTTTGCCTTTTACGTTGTTTTTCGTTACCCTGAACTCCCTTGCTATGCGGCAGTTGGTTTGCAGAAGAACAAATCGATAAACCATTATTGTTGAGAAAGTATTGTCACAACACACACAGTTTCCCGCTGTATGTTGGAAAATTGCTTGGTACAAGCAAGGATGATGCAAAACAACATACATTATGAATGAGACGCCGTGTTTATTCATGCGTGACAACTGCAACTCTCTTAATTGTATCTTTGGAAATTGACTGTATGCAGTGGCAATAGAAAGACAAAGAATAATCGTGAATGAAAGAATAATGACTAAGTAAATGTGATTTTGTTCTTTTCTTAAAAAAACAAATCCATGATTTTACCGCAGTGACATTCTCCGTTTTCGTCTTTTTTTCTTTTTTTTTTTAATTTTGTTTATTCGCTGCTCAAGTTGTGGATGTGTAAAAAGAAGTATTGGAGCCTCTCCCCCAGAAATATTAGGGATGCTTTGAATTATGAGGAAAATGAAATCAGGGAATATTATTTATAAATTTAAATGTATTCCAAGTTATTCTCGCTTTGTAAGTCAAGAGAAAATAAAAGTAAGGAGTAGAGTGTGCCAGGGCCAGGGTATAATGTCGGGACATGGCTACGGACTCATTCTCACCTTTTTTTCTATTTTGATTTTTTCAAATCGAAACTAGGATTTTAGGGATATTGGAGGAAAATAACAAAACAAAAAGGGCCTCCAAAGGTGCGGGTACTCATTTTGATAGGGTGTCCAAGCTGTAGGTCGGGAGATTGAGCCTCAACTCCATCGAGAATACCGTAATGGCGACTGTGCGGTAACAGCATCTTTCTCAGAGGAAATTACTGTTAATGGTCTCCTATTTTAGTCCTTTTGTGTGGCGTGTCGAGATCTGCCCTCTCGTCTGCAGGATTATAAGCCGGAAAGCGAGATCATCATAATTTGTTCTGGATGGAATCGCCATCATATGCCTTAGTCTGCGTTGATCAGCCGCCAGTGTCCGTATTTTATGGGGCCATCAGAGACGGCAAATGGCTCCGTAAAGTGACATTGTATGTGAAATATTTCGTTTGTGGTGCATGTTGTTTGGAAGATTCTCAACTGACATCAGGTTGACATAGCAGTCGAGGATGCTCGGGGTTGACTGAGCCTAGAGGGTTTGCATGGCTGCCATCTTGCAGGCCAGTGCTTTTTTTCCACACTGTATTATGTACAAAGGGGGTTTCCCTGGGCAACAAGAGAAGTGCCCTGCAAGATGGCTACCACGCAAAGCCCCAATATAAGTTCGTATCAGGACTGGTTGTTGTATTCAGTGTCCTTGAAGCTGGCAAAAACAAGACCGGGAGCTACGGTGATACCTCCGTGAGTTCAGTAATTGGACAGGATAGTGTCATCAAGTACCAAACGGGCACGGTTGCGGTCTTTTACGACAATGTAATTCAATAACGCATCGGTGGGAATACAGGCGATTTGCCCTTTCTTCTTGTCACTGGTTGTTGCATATGAAATTCACTCATCATATAGAGCTTGTTAAACCACGGTCAAATCTCGAAAGCAATAAAGCACATCCCGAACCCAATTAAACTAGACGAATTCCAGGAATAGCAAATATTGCCTCTTCCTACCACTCGAGTGGGGGGGGTTGTCTAAATGCAGGAGAAATTTGACACAGAAGTCGAAGAAATCATCCTTTTTGTCAGACCTGCCTTAAACAAGTCGTCGATGGCACATTATGAGGCTTACCTGTGACCATCTGCTCGATTTAAAGAGCTGTCTCGGGCCAATTTTAAATCGTGTTGTCCCTGTAACTGTTGGACTTTCCCATGACGGCGTGAGCTTTAATCCGCGAGAACAGCTGGTCTCTGCCTGGGAGGCAGGTTCCGTTCCTGAAACATATCTTTTCTCTCCATGCCGTTATGGATGCTGCGTTTTCTGCGAAACGGAGATTTTGTTTATTAACCCAGCCATAGGAGATTCACTTATTGACCGATCGAAACAGATTGTGTGCTCCAAACAAGGAATGTTTGGCCAAATATAATTATACCGATTACGGTCCTGGGGCAATATTGGCCTTAATTTAGAAGTAATTCAGAGAAGCTCCACTTTCAACGCGACTTTGCTCTGAAATGTTCTCTTTTCATGGCTGTCATTGACGGTTGTAACTGATGGCCTCTCCGGGTACAATCCTGCTGTTATTCGACAGTCGTGTCGATTGTGAGCGTGGGTGCATTTCGTGGGCATGCATGTTGATCAGTATTCAAATGAGCATGATTTAAAACCCAAGTGGTCTTATGACCTAGGGCACGATTGTAGAGAAGAAAATGGCTTGCAAGGTTACAGTTATAATTATTATTCCTCTGCATGGCATATAAATTTCCCAATCCCGTTGACTTTGTCTGCTTGTGTGGTCATCCCCGCTAATGCTGGCTACGACAGTTCTTGGTTATTCAGATTGTGCGCAATTTCCTTAGTTGTCTAATGCCACGCTGTTCTTCACGGCTCCTCACCTTTCAGTATTCCATTCACGATGACAAATTCCATTTTATACGTCTTGACTTTGGAATTACTCGTGTATGTGTGTAGACATTTTGGAGAAGGTTAACATGAAACTTGCTACTGCCTAAAAGTTTACACCAAATTCGTAAAAGCGTAGAAACTGTTCATTTTCAATTTGCATAAATGAATCACAAAATACTTGTTGTTGCAAGTTTACATAGCCAAGAGTATACATGTATGGCTGCTGATGTCACGTACTGAAAAAGGCTTTTTCCTATTCAAACACCCTTGGAAATGGCAAGCAGCAGTGACGCAACTCGGTAATATTTCTATAATTTTGATATTTTTTCCTGTTTGGTAAATGGATGCAATGCCTGCCCTTCGTGCCAATCTAATTACATGAAGCAACGCTCATAGGCGCCGGTACGTCTATGTATTATGGGTCGTTCCTTCGGTGACGTAATTAGGTAGGCATAGGACCGGTGTTAAAAGAGATTAATTGTGGAGGGACTTAAAATCTCGATCAAAAATCGTCCTATTCTCAAATTCAAAATAACCTGAGTAACAGAACCCCCTGAAAATCTTCGCGTATGGCATCAAAGTTCAACAGTTTTCAATAATCAAGACTTTTTCCTTGGGGATAAGCTAAAAAACACGCACCCGTCGTTCTTTTCCGCAAAGTTGTATTCGCCGTTGAAACGTTTATGAAAATGATTCTCCCACTAAACATTTTTATTTCAATTCGCATGTGGCAGTAAATTGTCGTAAATGGATTAGATTTAGATCATAGTGCCAGCAACTGTTCATCAACAGGTACTGATTGTTACTGACGCGTGCAGCGTCGGAAAAAAGAGGTGAAATAGGGATGACACGTGACAAAATGAAAGCTCAACTGAAAACGGGAAACCTGCTAGTTGGGTCGCATGAGGGCGACATTCAAACTACTTGTACTCAGAATTATCAGGGATGATTAATAAAAGCGCGCGTTAATTAATAGCAAAGTAAGAAAGCCCATTAGTGCCATGAAGCACACTTTAAAAAACTATATATTTTTTAAGTTCCCCGCCATTACATGATTTTTTTCTTGCGAAATATATTTTACCAAACGTCATATTTACGAGATTTATGTTGTTTCTCAATTGCGTTTAAACGGTGTCAGTGTTAAGAAACATTGTTTTAGTTTGGAAAAATAGGTTTTACAAAATACTGTTTTCAAGCACTTGGTTTAAGAGATACATTTTCCCAAGTTTGTTTTTGGAAATTTTTTTTTTTGATAAATGCTTATTTCTATGAGATCTTTAATTGTTCAGAAACATTCGTTCTTAAGAGATTTACTTTTTCAAAATCTTTCACGAGATCAAATTGGCAACAGAATCTGAGCCCTCGAGCCTACGATGCAAGTTATGTTCACCGGTTCATTGTGATTTGACAACAATGAAGTTTATTTTATAAGACACGATTGTGTACCTCATGAACCTCATACCTCGTAAAAATAACGAGATATGAGGTTCTTGAAACTTGGAAATATATATATCACAGAAACGGTACTTCATGTCACCAGGAGCTGTCATAGCAAAGAATATTTACTGCAAGTTGTTTGCTTTGTTCAAGCTTTTTAGTCAAAGTTCTGAAGATTACGAAAACTACATTATCTCTACATTTATGCATTTGTTTCTGTGGTAAGTAAAATGTGCAAAGAAAAGGTGTATTTACCTTTTTAACAAGACCAAGTTTGTGTGCTGATTGGCCTTGAAGACTGTGTGTTGGTGCTTGCAGATTCCCTAATATGTAGAAATTCCCTAATGTAATGTGTGACGACCTCTTGCCTGGATGTTGACTTCTGTTCTGTTCTCGTCTCCTCGCAGTTTGTAGCTCATCCCAACTGCCAGCAGCTGATCGCCGAGGTATGGTACCAGGGCCTCCCGGGTTGGCGGCGCCAGCACTTCACGGTGAAGCTCCTCATCAGTTTCTTCGTTGGGCCTGTCCTTCCCGCTGCTGTCCTTGATGTACCTCTTGGCGCCCCGGACCCGCCTGGGCAAGATTCTTCGTCTTCCCTTCCTCAAGTTCATGTGCCACAGTGCCTCCTACCTCGTGTTCCTGGTCCTGCTTCTCATGGCTTCGCTACCGGACTTGGCCGGCCAGAAGCCCAATAAGCGGGTCAACGAACGAGCCCCGCCCCCGTCTGACATTGAAATCTTAATCATCTTGTGGGTATTAGGTAAGTCCATGTGGTGCTTGTGCTTAATACAAAGCCGTATGAAACAGAACGCCAAACCTTTCTTGTCACACTGCCAAGATTTAAAGCGTGTTTAGGATGAGGGGATTTGAGAAAGACAGTTCACCAGCTGGAAAAGGTAGAGCATTCATTTTGGCCACTCTGACCAACTTTCTTGAAAGAATGATCAGTGAAATCGTGTCATTTGAGGCATCGTAATTAACCGTTACTGAGTGCTGCGATATTGGATATGATGTTTTAACACCCCCGACAAAGCCAAGGGTGCTATTTGTCATAGGGGGTTTCAGTGACATCATTCGCACATTGCAGACGTCAATAATTGTTTTGTTCTTCCTCGGTCTGAAATTCTTTGTGATGTTTCCCGTTCCCCCAAGTCTCTTGACTTAAGTTGAAACAACGTGCGTCGTTGTCTGTTGCTATGCAGAATGTTGTAACAAAGTACCGAATTCGGGGTTGCGTCTTTTTAATTGCATTGGTCGCCCGTGTTTACTGGAAACCAGTATATTTGTATCTTTACAAGTCTCGAAGTACGATTTGCGTGTTGTCAACAAGCCTTGTTTCTGCTGAAAAGTGACTTGTACCATTTCTCCGTTTCCCCTTTCTGCGTGACTGATTTGTTCTGCTTGCCGTTAATTTTATTCCAGGTTATCTTTGGGCAGAAGTGAAACAGTTATGGGACATGGGTTTCAAGCAGTACCAACGTGACTGGTGGAACTCGCTTGATTTCGTCACCAACACCTTGTACATAACTGTCATCGGGCTTCGGATAACTGCATATGTTAATGTAAGTAGTAATTCGTAGTTTTGGAAGAGTGACACAGAAAAGAAACCCTTGTCACGCTGCGAGATTTAGCAATGTACTCTCTCTTTTGTAGAGAGAGAGGTTTGTGATACGGGACCAGATGGTGCACGCTAAGTTTCCAGACTGACAATCTTTTGTCTGAATGATGATTTAGATCCCGGATCAACTCACTCTGGAAATCTTGTCAGATGCCACATTTCTTGGACTTGTCAAAATGTGTCCCCCAGTTGAAATCAAGATGGTAGCCAGGTTGCCAGGCTGCAATGCCGTCTTACATTTCTGCACTTTTTTAAAAGCCTGAACCTGACTTGTCTCATAACTTCCACTGGTGTTTAACATCGTCACTTTCTGTAAAATAACTAGCACACCTGGGGCGTCAGTCTATGCGATAAAAACCGTCGCAAATCAATACAGGGCGTCTCCCTGTGAGCACGTAGGTTCAGAAAACCGTTTCAGAAAAAAATGGGTGTGTTTGAATCCTTGAGGCCTTATTCCAGCCGATTCCTTATTTTAACAATCGTCATATTGTCATCCCTTCGCAGTTACGGGTGATGGGAAATGAAAACCACGGGGACATTGACCTCAAACGTCAGTACTGGGACCGGTGGGACCCCACGCTCATGGCTGAGGCAACGTTTGCTGTGGCAAATATTTTTAGGTAGGTAGAATTCCTACCAGGCTGCAATCCTATCAGAGCCTGGTGTTGTAACACTGCTTAACACCCAATTTGGGGTGTTGAGAGAGTCCCTGTCTGTTTCACGGAGACTCTTAGGTAATATGAGCAAAAACAAACTCAAGCTGAAAGGTATTGTTTGTCATGCGCAGTGTACCCAAACAATAACTGATGAACTTCTTGTTGGAAGCATTCTTGGTTTAAAAATGATTACGGGCCTGACCTCTCTGTGAAATTATTCTCGCTGGCAAGCTGTCATTTTAAAGAAAACAATAAAATGTGGCTATTCGTCACATCAGACACACGCAGTTACAAATTTTCTTCGTTTCAGTGCGTGACATCACGTACCTGCATTTGAATGAACGTGAGAACGTGTCCCAAATACTGAATTCAGGCCCAATTCAGGACATGACTCCGCAACTTTTGATTGTAAAACAAACATTTTTTTTCTCGGAATATACAGTATTGACGGGGATGAAATATCATGAGGTTTGTTCTTAGGCACCGTACTTTAGAACTCGAGTAATTTTGTTGCTCGAAAGGAACATAATGCCTAAATGATAAATGACGGACTCAACCTTTAAGTATTAGCGTTATTTTCTTCTCAAGTAAGCACAAGTTTCGTGCTAACTAGAAAGCACTTCTTTGAAATTGGGCCTGTTATCGTCGAGTAACCAATGTCGTTACACAGCTACAGACTTTGCATTGAAAAGAAAACTATTTCCATGTGATTTTGCATGCAGCATGTTGCGGGTCGTCTACTTCTTTACTGCCAATTCCCAACTAGGCCCTCTGCAGATCTCCCTGGGCCGGATGGTGGAGGACATTGTCAAATTTCTCTTCCTGATGGCGCTGGTCCTCTTCTCCTTCGCGGCCGGCCTGAACCAGCTTTACTGGGTGTATCAGGAAGAGATAGATCCGGGCATGTGCTTCGGGGTTGCGTGTCCAGAGCCCAATAATGCTTTCACAGAGTAAGACAGTGCAACCGGATAGGTCAATGATAACACTGAAATAATCATGTAACCTGCCTCAGCTCATGAGACGGGAACAAAGTTTTCAAACTCTATTAGAAATACCTGTGCAGTTTACATTTACTAGTATTCTAACAAAATCTACCAGAACCGATCTAGAGAAAATACATTTGTAGTGTTTATGTAGTATTTCTCAGGCTGTTAAAGCTAAGCAGTGTGCGTGTACATGCGTGTCGTTGGAAATTTGTCTTGCTTTTGCTGGGAAGGTGTTCAGTTGTATTTATGCTAACTTTTTTGCGTGACAATTGTGAACTTATAGTTTAGATAAGGGCGTAGCCCCTTCCCAATCCAATGTGTCTTTGCAATAGGGTTTATTTCGAGACATTTAGCATTGATACCAAATTTGTAACACCTTGTAATCTGGGGGGGGGCCGTTTGGATATAAATGGGGGGCCTCTGATCACAGTTGAGCTTTCTGAGGCATCTTTTTTTGCCACACTCAATAACCTTCTCTTTTTTCCGTCCTCTTTTTTTGTAGTGTCTTCCAGACATTGCAGGCGCTGATCTGGGCCATTTTTGGCCTGACCGATCTGTCCAACACTAAGGTGAAGACGGAGTTTGGCCACAACGTGACCGAATTCATTGGGGCCACCATGTTTGGTGTCTATTGCATCATCACTATCGTGGTCTTACTCAACCTGCTGATAGCTATGATGAACGACTCGTTCCAGAAGATACAGGTAGGTGGCTTAAATGATCGGAGCACTTGGCTGTGTTGCAGCCGAGTTGATAAGTTTACATGGCATTTTTAATCAAACAAAAATGTGAGTTTATTGTAGCAAAATGAAGACATCGAGCATGTCGACGAAAGTTGTCACCAACTACTGCGATTCTTGAGGTTTCTGAAAGCTTCTCAATATTGTCCTTTTTGCCTCTGCAACTGCCGCCCCACTCCATGAGAAAAAGAGCTGTCATTCTGAAACTGGGTCAGATCACACTGACTTGTACTCGGAGTTCTGTTCATATTCAAAATTCAAGAGTTGCTTTTTTTGTTTTGCAAACAGACGCAATCCGACATGGAGTGGAAGTTTGCCCGGTCCAAACTGTGGATGAGCTACTTTGATGAGGGAGAAACGCTTCCTGTGCCGTTCAACATCATCCCCTCCCCGAAAAGTTTCTACTACATCGCCCGCAAAATCTACAGACTTACCTGCAAGAAGAAAGTGAAGCCAAACACAGAGAACAGGAACGTTACTAAGGTATGAGGAGTACTAAGCTGGGGATCTTGGATGGTACGGGCTCTGTGAAGAATCCCCCTAGGTCGGTGGAAAATAGAGATACTGAAGGGACTTGGATGCCATATACAAGCCGTGCGCCTTGGCACACAACGGGTCATCCGCATTCCGGTCGAAGTGTCTATGGGCCACAAAGCACTTTCTGGTATTCCACATAAGTTTGGAAAGTAGTCCCTCGACTGGTGCTTGAAGTAAATCAATGAAAGATAGCGTTGGATATTAAAATCACTGCACTGCTGTCTAGCCCTCAACCATGAATGTTCCTCGTACCAAAACAAAACATAATAATCATGTGCCCTGTCCTCCCTCCCTGGATCTCTGTTCTCTTGTGGCGTAAAGCTGAGCATAGGAAATGGAAGACTTCCAGATTAAACAAGGGAGCTTCAATGAAATTATGCATCTGGGTTATAGGGCCTACTCCCTGTCTGAGGGGATACTTTTGCTGATTATGGAATTATTTGAAAATTTAGAAATCTGGAGGGATACATCTGACCTAAGCTGATATCCTGGAATCGAATGAGATTTATATGCTGTTGCTGTTGCCTGACGATTTGGGTTGTATCTTGTCTTAATGTGGCACTGTCGAAACCCTCGTACCTACCTTCAAATAATGTTATAGAGAAACTCGTATGTTTCCATTTCAGCTGAATTTAGCGCAGAGACGAAGACTCAATGATGAGGAGTACCAAGTAAGAACAATATTGGAGACATTTGTCAACAGATCTGTATGCAGACAATGAAAATCGACTTACAACATTTCTAGAATTCTTTCTTACTGTTTTGAAGTGTTCCCAAAATCTTATTTGTTTAAAGCATTTAAAAAATATCGTGGGGACTCGATTTTGTTAGATGTACTGAAGATTGATGGCAAAGGTGCATAAATTAAGATGTCTAGAGCAGTTGCACTGATTAGAGTTCTACTTCATTTGTTGAATTGGATTCAACGGACAAGCATAATTACACCACTCCAAAAATGTTAAGGACCACTTTTTTCTTGTCATTTTTCCAAGCAATGAGTGGCGTCTAGTTCTTTCATTGTTTGTTTGTCTAGATGTGTTCTCATTGAAATAAAAATGAAAACACTTTTTGAGCAATGTAGATTGATTTTCAAATGATGTTTTATTGATTGGAACAGAATTGTGAAAGAGGAAGGGGCCCCATTGTGCCGCTTCCCTTCAATACCAAATTCGTGTAATTCAAAGCTGTTTTTTTCTGTCCTTCTCTTGACAGAAAGTCATTAAGAACCTCATCAAGCGATACCTGAACAACAGCCGCCGAGGTGAGCGGGCCGAAGGAGTCAGTGAAGACGATCTCAATGAGATTAAGCAAGATATCTCGGCCTTCCGCTACGAAATGCTGGAGATTCTTAAAGGTGGTGGGCAACAGAAGGTCGGTCCCAACGACAGGAATGGAGATGGGAGTGTCAAGAAGAAAGCCATGTCCATCGGGAGTATAGGTGCTAGTATCTCCACCACCTCGATGTCTTCCATGTCCAGTGGCTCACCCCAGCTGGAGAGGGTACCTTCCTACTTGCTCAGAAAGGGCAAGAAGAACAAACGGAGCCCGCAGCACCGAGAGACCCTGCACGTACCGCTTAAGTGTGACCCGATCCAGGAGGAGGACTACTCGCTCCCCGATTTCCTCAAGGTGAAGAACGTCAAGAACGTGGTGAGCGCCGTGAATGAGATGAAGCGATCGTCGCGGAAGCGCCGGCTGAGGGACTTGATGGGCCAGGCGAGCTCCACCAGTGCCCTCCACGAAACGCTGGACGAGAACCCGGGGGAGCCCCTGGCCGGCTCGCCTCGGAGGCTGGTCAGCCAAGTCTCGGTGGACATGAACGACGAGGAAATGGAGATGGAGGTCATGAAGGAGAGCCTGATAGAGCCCGGCTCCAACGGGAATAAAAGCACCTCTAGCGAGGACGAATCAGACGAGCCCTTGGTGAAGGGTACCAAAGAGCTGGCGCGGCGAGTGAAGAGTTTTGCTGGGCACAGTGGCCACGACAATGGAGCTCTCCACTTAGATGAGAGCGGAGTGGACGGGGTCGTGCGCTCCCCGACCCAGCAAAATAACAGTGGCGACTCCCAGAGCACCTCTGGTATTGCATCCCCAAACAATAGCTTCCAGTCCCAGGATTCGGTGGATGCGGAAGCAGGAGGCACCGCCGCCGTTGTACGAGACTCGGACAGCCCCAGTGACCCCGATGACGATGTGGATGTCAGTACTGGAATGAACGTGGCCCTAAGACCAAAGGCCAAGCAAAAAAAGTGGCCGCCGAAGCGAACCTCATTCCTATGGAGCAGCCCGCCTGCCCCAAAGGAAGGGGAGGACGTTGAAATGACCAAATTTCAGTACAATGGTTTCAAGCCGTGAGGCTTACGTGGGTCCGCTTTTCAAATCACACCTTAGTGCATGGATTTCACTCTACCAGAGGCCCAAAAATACATAACTGTGCATAGAGTTTTGCACCAAGTCAAACCTGCACCACTTTCGTTACCATTTCCCAAAGTCTCAGAGAAATTAATTAATTTTTTTTTTGCATGTTGACCTAGCTTTTACGCCCGAATATTGGCACTGATCCGAAGGATCTCTCGTTTATTACAAAAGCCTGATACAGTCGGCCGTGGTTTCATTGTTTGAATTTTGATAATTCCCTTGTAGATTTTTGGAAATCTAGAAATGGCAATTGGCATTTAGTCCCTCGAAAACAGACACACAGAATACAGAAATTAATCAAAGGGGCAAACACTCCAAAAACCAGAGAACAATGGTTATATAACTAGCAGAAGAAACATTACGAGTGGAGTGTATTTTACAGACTTTTTCATTCGTATTTGTGCGGAGTGTGTTAAGAAAAAAAGTACATAAAAGCACCTGTTTTAGGACTTGTGGAGTCAAATCATTTTATTGGAGCGAATGTGAGCAGGAGGACACAAAGAGAAGTACTTTGTTGGTGCGCGTGCCTTTTAAAAGAGTTCCATTCGTTGACATTTTGAAGTTCTTTCATCATTTCCAGTATTTATTGTTGCACCTGTCACAACATATATATTATTCTTAGATTTATTTGCAAATGTCACCCACGGCTGTGTAAATATATATACAAAATAATTAAAATTGTCAGAGAAATTGAAAAAGCCGTTTTTCAATTAACATGTATACGTGGTTTCAGAGCTTCCAGGGTTAATTCTCCCATTAAATTGTAAAATAGGACTTCTACTTTGTTCATATCAAATACGATTTAGAAACTGTAAGATAAGCACAAGTATATTTTAATGATAGCATGAATTCCTTGTGAATATGACACCTTTTTATCGATTCTCTCGACTGATAGAACACTATTGTGTTAAGAAAAATATTGCATCATGTTGTAAACCGGATGATTAAAATCAAATTTTAGAATTCTTTGGATGCAAGTTAAAGCATACATTTTTACGATTACTAGGTATGAAAGGGACGAGGGTAACGCTTGATTAATTTGCAATATTTATTTGTTGAAATGGTTTTGTCTTTTAAACGAAGAGAAGAAACACTGTTTTTTAATTAGCACATTCCTGTACTCCACTTAAAAAAAAAGTCACTTCAGATTTTACCTTTTGTAAGACTTGAATACGGCATATGCATCCCTTCGTAATGCTGTGAATGTGAATGTGCCTCAGTCAAGAGCAGTTTATTGCAGTTGCATGCAGCCGAGAACCTGCGTACTTGTGAGATTTCGGGGTTGTGTGGAGGATAAGAAAGTGGATGATTAGCTTTCTGCGAGGACTGTGTGTGTGTTCTATACTAGGAACCACCGGAGCAGGCAACACGGTTTTGCATGAACCTGTGAAATGGGCCGAACGGCTGCAAACGAATATAGTGCCACGCGGTATCGAAGAACATCGACATACGATGGCTTGATTATATGTTTTTGTTATCATAAATTAAGATGCCCTTCTGGGTATATTGCAGTAAGTCTTACTGAGATCTGATATAAAGATAGAGTTGATTCTCTGGAAAAATATAATGTCTGCAGCCTGAACCGTATCACAGCGCTTGTGTGGCCAAACCATTGTTTGCCCTGGGGTTGCACTTGACGTTTTAACATTTGTGCAGTGAGGATTCATCGAATTGATTTGACTTTATTCTATGCAGGTCTTTTCAGGTCGTTTTTAAATTATATTACCGAAATAAACCACATATTGTAACAGACACGACTTGTGGGGACGAATGGTGTCTTTTTCCTTTGCGAAAATATCTACTGAAAAATTCTTATGTAATATCGAGTTTTGTTTTCAAAAGTATTCAGACAGCTCCCGCTTTGATGTCGTTTGATTTGAAAACGTTACAGCAGGAAATGTTCAATGAGAACACTATTTTCCATTACAATCTATCACTTTTACCATAGAAATAAGTCTAATTGAACTATGGCGGACACGAAAGGAAGGCGCTGTTTGGTTGGGTAAACTTTTTTGCGTTTTCAAATTTGGTTTTGGTTTTTATTTGCTTTGATATGTGTTGTTTGCGATTTTATACTCTACCTGCCATAGTTCGTTGGCTGATAGATACACTTGAGCATTGCAAGGGCGTAGATCTGAGTTATGAATAATGATGAAGTCCACCCTTCCAGAAACCTCCAATGAGTGGAAAATTCGAATAAGCCAGGGGAACTTATTTTTTACTTTAAATATGTTAACTGTTGTTCAAACATACACGCACATCGCCACAGTTACGCCCTTGCCGACGATAATATACAGAG
This sequence comes from Acanthaster planci, assembly GCF_001949145.1. The sequence goes on along the minus strand of NW_019091380.1, from coordinate 1,295,798 downwards.
AACTTGATGTGAACTTTACATCTTATTATTGACCTTTGCCCTTTTGTTGATACTATGCCCCCAGTGTGAACCACACCCGTTCAGTGTTCCACTAATACGAATGTGTGTACTAATTATTTCCACGGTTTGTCATTTGATGCGCCTGTCTAGCTGTAACCGATCATTACAGGAAGAATCTATGTCGTGATCGGTGAATGAACCTCGAACTGCCAGGGTCACCAAGGCAACGTCCCCTGGGTACGAGGATGGTTCGATGGGGAGTACGAAGACGACAGTGGGTCTGGATCGGGTAACCTGCTGGAAAAGATTGCCACCGCACTCCCATGGCTTGTCAGGAATCTGCATGCCCGGATTAAAAAATGTGGGATAATCCTTCCTTGAAGCTATACACTCAAAGCCGGAAATGTCAACAAAGACAAGATGGCTTCCCATGCTTTTAATTCAACATTGAGTTTGCAGAAGCCATTTTTTCTGAAGGAAAGGTTTTTCTTGTTAACGGATCTGAAACAGGCAATATCAACATCAACTTGAAGGAAAGGTGTATAAAAGACCCTATCATGGAGCAGCCATCTCTCTAAAATACCATTCAAAGCAATGTAACCAAACTGAGGCTGAAGGTAAAAAATTGTCTTTTCCTATTTATCAATATAAGAAGTTGTATTACAATGGCCAATGGGTCTACAAGACAAACCTGGCCGCATCACAACAGAGGTCTACAGTGTTTGGCACTTATATGTCTGTCTTTATTGTTTAGTTGAAATTCTTCTTTGAATTAGTTGTACTTTTGTGTAGTCAGCCTTGATTCTAGCAATAAACTTCTTCATGCAGATGGGAAGAGCATCTCTATCCAGGGCTCCAAAGAATGAAAAATTTTCCCAAGAATGAAAAATATCCCTTCAAACCCCAGGAAATCCATAAGGTTTTCAATGGCGCAACTACGATGGAGGACACGCATCTCCCCCCCCCCCCCAGCGGAAGTCTATAATGCCCCCGGGGTGCTCCTGTCACCTCCACCTGAAACTCTGAAATGCATGCAGCCTCTGTACAAGCATAGAGCTAGGATGATGCAAGCCACACAATTTGTTTTCGGTGTCCCCGGTGAAATGTGTGCAATCACGAGTGACGTCACTGCCGATGAAGTTGATCCCAACCCGCTTCCGCACTGTCATTAAGGTTGGCGGCCATTATAGTTGTACTTTTTTTCGAATATCACGAAATATTTCTTTAAAAATCGCTTCCAGTGGTCAACTGTAAACCTGAATTCAATCTCTTATGATAGCTGAGTCCTGCGGCAGTGATTGCTTGATACGCTGGCCGTATTGAAAAATATTTGATACGGGAGCTAAGTATAAAACATTAACCAGGAAATGGGGACTTAGCAGAGTCTCTCCTCGTAAAGCCTAACAGATGAAACTCGCCGCACCTGCACGTAAAATCCCACTACCTGGAGGCGAAGATGACGTTCATTTTATATCACAAGGGAAACGATTTGACTACTGGGGCTCAAGTTGAACCTACCTGGGGAACCTAAGGACCCGAATCGAAAGATGTTAATTAGGACATACTTCAGTACATTAAGTAGTGTGTTGATTTTGACAGAGGGTTCAATGTCTTTAATAAAGGCAGGGGAGGAAACATGCTTAATTTAGAGCAAGATGAAATCATTTTCCTAAATGTTGGGTACAAAATGTCGCGGCGAGTTCCTCAGTTTCGGATTTGTCGGGATAAATATAATCGTTAAATTCAGACTTCTGAGAAGAGAAAGTTCTTGAAACCCCGTGTGCTCACGTCATGCAATACGATATACTGGCCCAGACGACCAGTAACTGCGATTTGAAATCTTTAAAAAGTAAAGTTGAGACTGACTTCGATTAAAGGACCTCAAAACTAACCTGTTGACCAGTGAGGGCCATGCCACCTGTCCTCTGCCAATTCGTTTTGGGTTCTTTAAAAATGGCAAGTCAGCGAACTGCAAGTCAAAGCTACCAGCTGTCTTAATAACATCCCCCCTTGACGAGGTTGAATTGAACGAGCATTTGAGCCAGGGGCACAGTATCAGCCACTCTGATGGAAAAGTAATGTGGCCCTGCACTTGAGGACCCCTGCAATTTAATTAAATCCTCTGGGGACAGGTGGGCGAAAGACACTTGCGCTGATCCCGCTGAGGAAACGCACTTTGTGTGCCCGTGCGGACTGAGCTCTCGGGACGTGTGCGTGAACTGCCTAAACTACATACAATACAGGCCGAAAGCCTTGTCATACCGGGGGGCCCTCAAAATTCAAATCCGTACACGAAACGGGTTCGCACCGGTATTAAAGGTGTCTTGTACGCACTGGATTTCGCATCGGGTAAAATGCAAAGGTTGTGGGTCCACACCGGTACTATAAAGGCCACGCAGTTTACGCTTGATTCACATAAAACCTGCTCCAGGATGGTTTCTATTCTAAATAACAAAACAGGCAAGGACGATTGTTCATGCAGAGATATCATTTTGTGACTTTGGACACCGAATTTCACTTGCAAAAGTATCTTCTTCGAAAAAGATGATAAAGTTATTTTCTTCGGTGATACATTTACTTTTTATTTAAAACGTCTTCATGAAAATGGCCATTCAAACATTTTCGAAACGAATAGGTATCTGGATGGATGTCATCTCTTGGTGGCGCTATCACTGTACCTCCTTCATTAAGATCGAGTATTTGGCGATCACGGTTGTTTTTGTTTTTCTCTCTCCTTGCTGGCGGGAATGAACACTCAAAGTTTCACCTGATGCGATTGGATACTCCAAATCTGACGTAAACCGTTCCTGGTTACTCTCAGGTGAGCTGGTGTCCGAGTCGTTAAACACGTAAGTCTGTTAACAACGGGCCCTTGACGATTTGCAGTCCAGGAATATCGGCTGGATGCTAAACCTTCTTCCAGTACAGTAAATGATTCGATACAAAGCTAGCGAGTAATTGATTTATATCGTGTATTTGGTGTTGATAAGCCCAATGCGTTACGTGACTTAGCATTTGCTGTAAATTATTGCCTCATAAACAATTCCTTTTTTCCGTTTTATAACTTCAGTTAAAAATATGAGATTATAAATTATCTGGATAGGATTACGACAATTGGTCGGTCGTTACATGATCTGAACAATATCGCATTTGACATTTCGAGAAAAACGCGTTCAAGTTGGGTCCGTTTTGGATGTTTAATTCCCCCCCCCCACAGTAAAAGTTTTATTGACACAGATTTCGTATTAATAAAGTAGATAGTTAAATTAATATTTGAGATTTTTTGTTGGGGGAAAAACTTAAGCACTAGGTTAAATGAAGCTCCAAAACCATATGTCACTTTATAGAATTGTTATTGTCATATTTTACGAGCGCAAACAGTGACCTATACAGATGGATCATTTTGTGAAACAAAACATTTCGATTTCTCTGTGGCTGACAGTATCTTTGTTTTGCGCATGCGGGCGCGGACCTTTTCACGTTGATAATCTTCATGTATGTGGAGCCGGAGGTTCGTTTAAAATACTTCACTGTGTTTTGTTTAAATTTTTTTCGATTAAACAGGTCTTGATTAAAAAGAACAGCACTTTGCAAAAGCCGAAGGAACTTTGAAGGGGGATTCCCATCGGGACCTCGAAAGTCACGAACTCTTATTTTTTAATTTTTAATATTCTTCAAAGTGTACCTTCTTATCATTCAAACTTGTTTTTCCACGTAGGCCTATACCCAGGATGGAATTTTTTAAGATACTTTGAACGCCTACGTTAAAAAGAATTACAATAATATAGGACCTATCGATGAAACGCATTGACCATTATCAGTTATCGTGTCTTCAGTGTATTTCAACTTATACACGTGTAGGTAAATTAAACAGTGCAAGAACAAATAGTATCAAAGTTGTCTCTCAATCATTTCAAAGGACATCGGTGACTTTCAAATGACATTAGTAAGGGAAGAAGACAAAATGTCAGAGTTCTTTAATAATCATTTTAAAGGATATTGGTGACTTTTTAATAACATAAGTGAAGGAAGTTGACCAAACATCAGAGTTGTTTTATAATCACTTTAAAGGCCATCAGTCGACAGTGACTTTTAAATGACACTAGCAAAGGGAGTAGAGTTCCTTCGTAATCATTTTAAAGGACATCGGTCACTTTTAAATGACCTTAGTAAAGGAAGTAGACCAAATGTCAGAGTTCTTTCGTAATCATTTTAAAGGACATCGGTCACTTTTAAATGACCTTAGAAAAGGAAGCAGACCAAATGTCGGAGTTGTTTCGTAATTATTTTAAAGGATATTGGTGACTTCAGTGAAGGATACGGTAACAGCTGGAGAACTTAAACAGTCGTGGTTTGGGTAAAAATAAAATGTCGGACTTACTTTTAAAAGGACCTTGGCCAAGGCCACAGCATTGTTGCCGTGACTGACTACACAAATACGCCTCGCTTAGGGTTTTTTTTTGTCATCGTACGAATATCCATTACGATTTCAATAAACAAACAAACAAAACAAGGAATAAACGTGTGTTCAGCAATTTAAGGAAACAGGAACTCGGCTGAAATTAAGATTAAACGTTCAGCTTAGAATGACACCAAACAGCGCTAAAGACTGGTTCCGAATGACTGAACTACAAGTGACATCGATAGGTGTCGCTTAAAGTCCAGATACTGCAGACTGTGTACGTTACTTCATGGAAATAAAACAGCGTTGTCTCAAGTGTTAAACGAAGTGACATATTTCAATCGGTCAGTCCGTGAAAAAATAATTTCATATTTCGGAGAGGTAGGTCAACATTTTTAATAACCCAAATTAATTTATTGCTTTTCAGAGCACCTATAAAAAAAAGATTTAATCATGCACAACAATTCAAGAATATGCTAATACCCAAATTCGACAAAAATTGAGATGGGTCACATCGTGGTACGATTGACGAATTTAACTTTCAAAGAAAAACAATCTATTTTTTTCAAACCTGTGAAGATAGCGCCTTCGAGGGATAAAAAAATGACAGTGTTCAACGTAGAAAAATATTTTTTTTTTGATCCGTGAAGGCTGTGCCTCGAAGAATTTACCTTATTAATAGCACACGCGGCACAGAAAAAAGCTAGTTAAAAGAACAGTCAGGCACCCTGCAGATTGTGTTCAGTTTAACTTCAGTCACAAATCGCTGGTTTGGCCAACCACTGTCGGCATAATTGCGGTTGGCCTTGAGTACCAAACCAAAACAATAATTCATAAAGTTCGACCCAAAATCTCACATGGATATCAAACTGCAACCTTTGATGGTATATTCAAAATGTTGCCAATTTTCGTAAACAAAACAAGAGTCCCTAGCTTTTCAAAAGTTTCGGCGTTCAAGGGTGCAATGTAAGAAGTTGGGAGCATTCAGCCATGAGGGCGCACTCTCCCCACGTCGGGAGTGAACTTTTCCGTTACAGTAGGGCCTCGCTGTTAATGCAGTTAAATGTGAAGATTTGCATGGTGGACACTGTTATAGCACTGTCACGAAGATTGCGGTAATGTGTAGGCCTAATCTCTTTGCGAATGAGTGTGGTTCTATTAAAACCGGTGCACTCAATGTTTAGGACAGTATGTTGACAAAGCATACTTTATTTGGGCAATTGATAACTAATTAATAACTAATCGATTTAAAGCAAAAACAATTCTTAATCTTAATGCAGTTAATGTGCATCTGTATTTTCAGGAAGTGTGTATTTTTTTTCTTTTAATGGAGTATATGAAGCAGTTTCTGTAATAAAAAATATATATTCATCGGTGAGCTTATTTACCCGTCCTTGCTTCATGATGCAAGCAGCCATATTAATTGAAGTTAGGACCTGGGGAAATTACATGCAGACGGTTTATTTTATGAACAACTAAACTTGGCGTTGATGATTAGCGTGCATTTGTTATAATTCAGTTAAGTTTGAACCGCGTCAATCGGGATAAGCTGCGTGAAACCGTTGAATCCATCTGCACCAAGGGGTGCATGAGGTGAACCTTCTTTGACTAGTTTGAGCCGCTGTTGTTTTTGAGGTCAAGGGTGCCAGACCGTGTGTGCCTGAGGATGGCAATAATATTGCTGGGTAAGTGTTGTTTGAAGAGCCCCCAGGTGGCAGGCGGAGTGCACAAACCGCTGGTTGGACCGTAGAGCAAGGACTGTTCCTTGCTACACGGTTGGACGCAAGATAAGATGTCGCACACGCGGCTCGATGAGCTGAAGAAGTGGTGGGTCGTACGCCATCTCGCACGCCCATGCGTTTTCACTGGCAGGTGCGGTGCATGGTGCGGAAGTGAGAATGAGAAAGGTAGCCTGCGCTCAGTCGCACTTCACAATTTCAGATCTAAACTTCAAGGGTGAGAAACTACCAGCAAAAACCACTTCATGGATAAGGTAAACAAAGTTAGGACATTAGTTCCATAACTGGCTACAGATTCGCAATGTACTTGTACACGTACATGTTCTTGCAGACAACTGTGTTATGCTAATAACCACTCCTTCACAATGTTTTTTGTCCACTTCTGGTTGGCTGATGGTGCAAGTCACTGCTGTAGAACCGCTAGACTTGATGACAAGTCGTTAGATAGTCGCGTTCTGTCCGCAAACACCAGTTGTAATTCATCGGCGCACTGAACTGTACTGTAATCCTGCGGTTGCGATTCGACTCATACAATTGAATTGTCGATCATCCGCAAGTTAGGGATAACGTCCCCGCACAAAGGCAGAAATATGTGCAGACCGTGTAGATCGTGGTGTGCGTGAACAACCCAAACCAATTACCGACTTAGTACCAAGTCTACGGAACCGCCGACTCACGACTACTGCCGCGGCATGCCGGCACGGTGCAACAGAGAACTGATCAAGTGGAAGAGCGACGTAACTTCATTGCTGTTGATCTACAATTCTGGCAACAAGTGCCCGGCTCAACCTGAAGTAGGGGTTCTGTTCGCTCCAACATTACCACATATTTCGGCGTATATGCAGCAGACAATTCACATGCTAACGCATAAACACTGCCCTGCATAAATTCACAGGACCACGTGAAGGCACGTTGGCAGTTAAAAGAGTTAATCATTCCATATTCACTTCTGGAGTTGAAAGCGAGCCTGGCATATCGTCCACCGTGCCTAGCAGTTTTGACACACGGGATCCCCCAAGCTTAGTGTGCTCATAGAGCCCCACATTCCATCCATCAAGTGCCTTTTACGAACTGGCCTTTTCACAAGTCACCGCTGTCCAAGCTAGCTGCCTGCAGTGCATGAGGATTAATATCATCGGTAAGCTGAAGATTCCCAATCGTTTGCCTACCCGTATCGTGCGCGGAAAATCAACGCTCCATCGCCGGGCTGAAAGTTACTTCTAGTTGACAAAACTTACCCGGCCAAGATGTTACTTTCTTCGGTTTCCGTTTTGCTGCTACTCGTTTCTGGCGTGTGTAGTCAAGGGTAAGTGAGCTCTTCATTGTAAACAGCATACTTGACATGGAGTAGTATTAACAAGTAACATATTTACCTATATTATGACTAAGTGTGAGCAAATAGCAAGGGTTGGGCTTATCGAGTTCCTTCTTGAACGCCGAAGTCTGTGTACAGCTCCAGGTGAGTGAATTCCTCCTAGTCCTACGGTAGGTAACTGGCTTCGAAGTTCTGTTGCATTCGGAGAAATTCTTGAGACTCTTTCCTCTCGTTCATGTGGATTTTGACACTATTCGGAGACTGGCTCCAAAAAGTTTATCCAACTCTTGAATTAGCCTTGTTTGTTTCAAGTATAATCTTACATTCAATAGAAATACTTAAAGGCCTATTAGAAGTAGTATTTTCAACAAGAGAAGCAAGGTGTATTTAAGTAAATAATTAGAGCTGTAAGTCTAATATTTGTTCTTTGACACTGGCAAGGCGCTGAGAAACACGGCGAAAAAAATTTAATTGACTAAAAAGACTTTGAAATTGTTCATAACTTTTTATTGCGGAATCGATTCTGTGATTTATTAGCGTGCAAACGTACAGCAACTAGAAGATGCCGTGTTTTAAAATTGGTATCCTGTCGCAAAACTGTTTACTTTCGACAACAATGGAGCCAAAAGAGAGGACTTTCGTTTCCCCACTCGCCTTCCACACATTGTCTTGGTATATCGTGTTGTTTTGTACCTGGGGATCGCATTGCATATTCTTCAGTTTTCGCGCTGTGGTAATAGAAATGGTCAAAATCACTTGTATATATATATATTTTTAAATCGTCAACATAACGGCCAAGCAGAGAATGCTCTACTATAAAGAATTCGATGAAACTCTACGGATAAACCCAAGGGTCTATCTAGAAACCAATTCCTGGGAGAAGTTTTTGTTGGAAGCAACAAACATTTGGAAATTTCATCATGAAATCTGTTAAGGCCTCTCTGAGGAGGACGGCTAAATTTTGGGGGTACATTTTGTGCGCATTTGGAAAGAAGAGAAGTCCGCGAATTCTTTTTCGTTTTTTCCTCTCTCTCTCTCTCGTCATTTTTCATTGAAACAAATTTTGCTTGTGTTGTGAGGGGCCAAGGTTCCGTTACCCCCTAAAAGCGTTCGTCCTCGCAGCGTCAGAGTTTGCGAGTAATACCGAGGTTTAAACGATTCACTGACTTCGACAAGTCAGAACTCCCCCAGCCCATGCCTATCCGTGACCTGACTTGCCACCACATGACTGTTATGACTACTGAGTGGTGTAAATCAGCCCTTGAAACTGAATCCGCGGAACGAAACATCGCGCCAGAAAAACCCTAGGGTAACTCCCACTCAATCAAACTAAACGAAGAACTTGCAAGAAGGAATGTTTGCTGGGAGGACAATTCAAGAGCTGCATTTCAGATTTTCTAAATGAGAGTACTGTTTACTTTCCGCATTTTTCAGGTAGTGTTGTTTCTATGTTTAGATTCTAACTGCTTGGGAATTGTAGTGCTTTTGTACAGTGTTGCATGGGGGGTCCCACAGTGCATGTATAAGTCGGAGGTCTCGCTGCTCATTTAAACTGGACTCTCCAGCGGAATGTACAGCCTTATGTGTCACGCCGGAGACTCCAAATTTCGTTACTTACTGATCGATTCTTTCCGAGGGGTTAACCCCGTCAGAAGTAATTGAGGGAAGGGAAAACGGCTTTAAAATCTCTTTCACTCAGTCATTTGTGACCGTCGGCCTTGGGGTGACTCGCTCCTCAAGCTAGACTTGCTCAGTGTCGTGCGCCTCGTTCCCTCGGCCCGGTTGGAGTGGGGCCCTTTACTGTTCTCCTTCAACCAAGCTTGTCTGAGCGCACGTACATGTACATCTATAATCCCTTGTTAGTTGTATTATAATAAACGATGGGGAGGGGGTACATCACAATGTACACCAAGTTGGACTGGACTCGAGTTTGCGAGGCTAATTCAGACGTAGTAGGGCAGAGCCCCTGGCATATGGCATTTCCGTGAGAATTAACATGAGCGGGAGGCTTGGAAGTGCAAGCCGGACCTTGGAGAGATGTCACACTATTTTAAACGTGGTAACACCAATATCGTGGTGGGTTGCTTGGGTATGGTTAGGTCAATTGAAAAGCTTGGCCCATCGTTTTTGATCTTTTGCTGCCTACATGGGAGCCTCGCAGAATGAAGAAGACCTGAGCAGGCGGATTTTGTTGGAAGTGAGCAGTGAAGAATGTCATGAACTCACAGCAAATGGTTTTAGGCCGGTCCGCTCCCGATGCCGCTGAAAATAGAATCGGCCCCGGACATGCCGGAACATACTTGCAATTTCTCGGGCGTCCGGACCCCTTCATAACTCCTCGTGTCTAAAGTATCTGAAGTGTTTCTCCGTTCATCGAATTCCTTGAAGGACCCTTCCGATGACTGAAGATTCACCTTTTCTTTACTTCACCATAAATACTCTGTTTCATTAGTCGATAGTTTCTTCGAAGGCTCCGCTGTCATCGACTGCAATAAAGATCCAACTGCATAAATAAACCGCCTGGGTCCGCTGGGCACCACTTGTCCAAATAGTCATCTGTGACATTATTATTTATTAACCCGGTGCGACTCAGTGAGACTTGGGTAGCGAAGATGGAAAACATTGACACTCAGTAATATGGAATCCAATTGGTCAAAGCTTTCCAAGTCCTGGTGAAATTTGGCGACATCGATATGTTTTTCGTTCTTTGAAATGTATTAATACATATTATCTTTTCTGTGAAGCCGAAGAAAAGAGAAGGGGTTGATCTTGAATCGAATGGTGCTCGAGAGAAATGTCATTTTAGTTTATGGAAGCTCGGATAGCAGCTAACACATACACATGAAAACAAGGCATGGATGAAACAGAAATATATATAACCATGGAGCTCTTGGAAGCTTGCCAAGACCAACATAATCAGGTCCCTGGGCAGACAATTATTAGAAACAGACCTCTATGGTACGTACAGGGTCAAATCACCAGTAGGGATGTGTGAAAAAATGCTTGAAATTTTGTTCGACTGAAGGAAAGAGAAGTGACACTGATTCTTGCATTCCCGTCCCTGCCTTCCGTAGTCCTGGCTGAGAACTGCATAGATTTTAGTTCCATGCAAGGCTGTTCCATGGTCAAGAGTGATTATTATTAACAAGGGGTCTTGGCTCCACAAGTTTTCTGGAATTTACTGATGCCAGCCAAACATTGTCTTACAGATCACGAATCATTGGACGTCGACCAGGGGTTCCCAATCTGTCGAGGCCTGTTACGGGCGGAGGAACGGTTGGGCTTTGCAAGTTCGGCCGGAGCCAGTACGGTTGCTGCTACGGCTGGAAAAGAAACCACTTTGGCGGTTGTTCACGTGAGTACCTACGTCATTTGGGGCCATTACATTAGACGCTTCTAAAGTCTATGTCAGCAGGCCGAGAATACACGTGTAATGTCTTACCCCCTTTTAACCAACTTTATAATGTTTAAACTTTGCCACTCTGACACATGCTTTGCACCAGAATGACCGATTGCAGTTCGTTGCGTTCGTATCTCCTTAGCCTTTTTCCCCTACATGTTTGTCAAAAGCGATTCTTCACTAAAGTACTCGAACGTGACTTCCTTTTCCAAATACTTTTAACTTTTAATATGGTGAAAGCAAATGAGCACCTCATAGAATTCGGTAATACCAGACCGTAGGGCCTATCTCAATCCTCGAAATCTCCAAATACAATCTTTGCACGGAACCCCAAAGTTCTTTGCTCATCCAGGATCAACTTAGTACTATCGTAGTCTGTTTGTCACTTGCATGCAGAAACGCTCTCCCACGTCAGCCACTTTGTAGACGTGGGTGGCTGTTATGTAAAGCTTCTAGAGAAAAAAGGGCCCAAGAGAAAGTTGAGGCTTCCTGGAGGAAGTGAAACGGGCTTATTGCCCTGTTGGAGGAAGTCAGCCACTTCTTTTACTAGTGTGCGTGATAACTTGGACAAAGATCACGACAGAAGGAGGAAATGCCAGTTTTAAATCAGTTATCATGTTTGCTACTTCACGCGAACCTCTGCAGAGGAGAGCCAGGAATCTGTTTCATCCCAATTCGCCCTTTTCTACTAGTGATTCATTAATATTTTTGGCGTGGAGAGGATTATCGAGGTCTATGGAATAGACACGCGTCGCGTGAGCAGTGTTGAACGGATAATAATTATTAGTCCAAGTTCATCTCATGCCTTGAAAGAAATAAACCATCCTGAAAAAAATAGATTTGGAAGCGTTGCCTTCAGGTAGTTGCTGGTTTTGAAGTACAATCTGCTAACACTTGAAGCGTCACCGTTGATAGACTTTTTAAAGAAGAGATTCGGGGCTTTGTAACTCGCTGCCTCGAGCATGTTCACCTTAGGATTTGACTTTTCCCGGCCAAGTTTGCCCTGCATGCCATAGAGCCTATTTGAACTGCGGGTTCAGCTGACAAATCATCCAAAGGGACAACCCCCTCGGGCCAAACTTCGTATTCTTTGCCCCACGTGCGACACTTTCTAAAATAAACTTGATCTTGTGTTTTAACGGGCAACTTTACCCAACGACGGCTGTTTTGTGTTTGACCACGTCCATTCCAGTGAAAGTTTCTGTTATAATCTGAGATGTCAGGCTATGGACACCGATAAAGGTCTGCAACAGCTTTCAAAATCATTCTTAAGGTTAAAAATGGGATCACTGACACCCTGTTCATTTACACTGTCACCTTTGTAGCAGCTATGAACAGGTCAACTAATGCGGTTCCAGAGAATTGGTACCGATGATTTCGTCCTCAGCCAATGTGAAAACTTGCAGCTCGTGCTAGGTCACGCTAGTGACATCGTGCGGTAACTGTGCTTGGCAAGGTGTCTGGGAATGAGACTACAAAATGATTTAGTGAGTGGTATAGAAACTTGGCTTGCTTGGGTTGACAGTCTCGTCTGCCGGGCACGCCTAAAAAAAAGTGACATGCGTAGGCTTTTAACTTCATGCGGGAAACGAAAGTAACCACTACCCGTGTGTAAATGAATTCCCATCCAAAAAAGCTGGGGTAAATTGCTTCCTTTGGGGAAAGGAAGAGGGAGATGGTATGTATGCAGCCTTGCATCAGGTGGGGCATGGGTTAAGGCGGACCGTCAACCATGACCGTCGCGACTCGTGTGCGAATATTGCTGCCACTGTAGACAAAAACTTGCAGCCGTACCAAACCCAATCGAGTGGGCCTCCGCCGTAGCCAAGTGTTTTACCCGTCGTCTGGAGGGCACGGGCTGGCCAACTGGTATTATTTTGTTCCCAGGCAATTCGCGACATCTGGTTGTGGCCTCGCGTCGATGAGAAACACCAGTAATCGGTTTTGGCAACGTTTTGAGGATGAATTATCGCGTTTGTCCATGGTTGTATTGAACGCCTTTTTGCCCATTTGGAGACTTATTTTTTGGTCGTGTGTGTGCATGCATTAAAATTACAGTTTTGAGAGTACTCGGATTTTGATGGGTTCTAAAAATCATAGCCCGGCGATTGTACGTACCTACCGGTACTTTTCCATATTGTCAATGGATCTTTTCGTTTCGTCGCAAATGTTCCTTTGTCCCGTCTAGTCACGACCTCGTTTGACATGATCTTTTTTTTTTGGCAAAGTCTTCATTTTTTCCCGACGGATTACTCAGTGAAATTTGACCGCATATTCGAAACTACACTCAGCTGCAACATCGAAAGCCTCAAAGTGATATTTTGTCACGTCATAGAGGAAGGGTCACATTCGCGCAGTATCATCGGTCACCACGCGCGCCCAGCTGTTCTGGCGGTGACAGTCCCAGGCGCATTTTTGGCCATCACCTGTTCTTGGTCGTGTGAGCAATCTTTCTGTCGACTGGTAGTTGGTTACAGTGCACTTTAAACCACGTGCCACGTAAGCAGGTGCTGATCTCTTGTCGCGCCCATTGCTCAGGGGGGGAGGGTCGTCTGTTGGCCCCCACCTAATCTCAAGTTAGAAAAATCCAGAAATACAATCAATTGAAGCACTTTACTAAGCGCGCAGGCCTCTCTATTTACCGTTTCAATCTGGTTGTTGCCTTGAGTTTTAGACTGCTGAGATGATTTATAGATACATAAAACTCTCCAACACCCATACAAAGCAGAAGGTTAAGATAAAATGGTGGCGATTCCACGTAGAAGGGGCGATGACCACGAGAACTCGGTCTTTTTCAGCTCCTATCTTTTCCTACCCGATGGTTATATTTGATACGCCAAATTAATAATTTCATCACGAGTCCGCGACCGACATATAACCCTTCCCTGTGTAGAGAATTATCCTGTGGATGGTTCTTTTAGTCTGAAGCCCCAGATAATTGAAGTATTAAAAGGTCTCACTTTTGGGACTATCTGAAAGAACAACTGCATAAGCTTTCGTAGTATCTACTACTTCATCAAATGCGATGGAGATAAAACATCATCATCGTCTAGTGTGGGTGCAGTCAAGCATGTCAAAAGATTTGTATGACTCAAAGCTGAATATAGTGTGACAAGGAAGCCACTCTTCCTATAGAGTCCAGCCTCAATGCAGCCCAGTCTCTGGACGATCTTATGTTCCTCGGCTTATCTCTACATCCTGGTCTTGCAACCTTTTTGTTCGAGTACAGCAACTTTCCAA
>NW_019091380.1:1237270-1273695 GCF_001949145.1 Acanthaster planci | reverse complement strand
TGGCCGACACATGAATACAGTCAAGTTAACCTCACTTTCAATTCAAGATGGCCGACACATGAATACAGTCAAGTTAACCTCACTTTCAATTCAAGATGGCCGACACATGAATACAGTCAAGTTAACCTCACTTTCAATTCAAGATGGCCGACACATGAATACAGTCAATTGAACGAAAGTAAAGTCAAGTGCAAATGAATGAGATCTTCTATCTCGGTCTGTTTACAGAAGTGACGAATGTTATGTTCGTTTGATTCGCGAATCATTAATTGAGAATAGAATAATTATGAGGCGACCCCGAATATTTTGCTAAAATGGAAGTTGAGATGACTCAGTGTGTAGTGCACGATACATTGCATCTGACGGTGTCTTCGATAAACCTATGCGCCATCCTGCACTGTATAAAGATGCTTTGAGGTTTGAACGCATTTTTGTACCGACTTTGTGAACATGTTTCAACCACGACATGTTTAGACATTTGCATTTCAGGAATTCGTGAATGTCGCGGGGTTCGCCCATACATCACGTATGATGGATTGGCTCAGCGCTTTGATGGAATTTGCATGTTTGGATGCGTGTTTTGCGTACTTCCCGTGGGGAATCTGCCTATTGCAAGACCAAATTGGACCACAGTATGCAGTAATTGAAACTCTGATGTGCGCCCACAAGATAGACCGCCGTAGAGAAGTCAGCATTATTCGTTTATTTGTTCTTGAACTTCAAACTGTACCCGACTCTACTCGTTTGTGTTGTGCACGGTGGATAAAGAAATGCCCCAGACAACCTTAACTTGATTTCAAGTCTAACCTTGTACCGGGTTCCTTTCCATTTACGTTTCATTTTATCGGCGCCCATGGTAACACCATGACATGTTCCCTTTTGACCTTGCATGACCTATAGCTAGACGCGTGTCAAATCGTCTGTTTATTTCAAACACGAAAATGAGAAATGCATATTCCGCTGCAAATTCTGTCCAACTAAATGATCGTGAGAATCCAGCCATGTGAAACCGACCTCTCTCGTTAAATTCTTTAAGAAGTCCCCAAATACAGTTTCCCACGTGGATCCTTTGTTATATCAATATGTTTTAAACACATCGAATTTTATCTATTCCATTTCCCATTTTTGTATACTTGTATACCTCCCGATCTGGCTTTACGTGTATTCAACATCTTGTTTCAATGATTTCTTCCCGGTTTTTCCTGCGTCGAGTGATGAAAATTGGCCCTTTCCCTCCTCCGGAGCCCTGCTAACCCGTCATAACAATCCACCCCTACCGGGTCGAGTTCATCCTAATTGCCAATAAAACCCGCCTTGAATTTTCTCTATCCAAATTGGTACATCCTTCAAAAACTATTTTCACTTTAAAGGCAGCCTTACTATTTTCTCGGCCCATTTTCCCGATCAGCTGTTGCGGATTCACGTACATTTGGGCGGTCAGGAATTCTTATTCTTGCTTGCAAACTGCTTAGTACCTTGAAGCACTTATCAGAATGTTAAATGCAACTCATGGGCGTAAACGATAACGTAAACAAAATTCTGGTATTTTGCGCTGAGAAACCCTCAATGTCGAATATAGTAAAACTCTCGTGAAGTTTTTTGGTGACAGTGAAAAATTGACTGAGAATGAAGGCCGATATCCGATCCACACTTCCTCTTGCAAGATCAGTCATTGGACAGCCAGGCACCACTCATGTGTCCCCCCAAGACTCCCGAGCGCTGTCTTTTTTTATGCCAATTGTTCAGCGTCAGCCACGACAGTGGCAGTGTCATAGAGGTAGCCTATGTACATGTTCATCTTGAACAGGTGCGGTGGAGCGTGCGCTTCTGAAGAATTGAACAATGAATACAAAATCAAAAAAAATCTTTTAAAAATTCAGGGTAGTGAAAACCTCCCATGGAGTTTAAAAAAAAAACGACTCTTGTCCCACCGTTTGAAAACACCTGCACTCGTAAATTCCAATAAAAATTTAACTGATACAAGGCTGAGATGGAGACCATCAAACAGACAACAGGATGCCGACGTGTGGGATATCTTTACCTTGCTTTCCAAATATGGTTTCGGAGGTGTTGTGTGACTGCGCCAAGCCAATCCTGTTTTTTCCCCTTTCTTGATTAGTACTGACTGTTTCACACCCTTTGGACGGGCACGCAGACGCCCAAGGACGGCTCTGTTGTCCGGCGATTTCCTGTCCTTCCCCCAGTTTAACCCGCTGAACGCCACAAAATGTGCCGACTTAGTTAAATAACGCATGGGCTTTTGTGTGTTCAAAGCGCCGGTTGATCTTGAACGCTCTTGCTTGGTGACCTTGACGGAGCAGCATTTGTGTGTGTGTTTTTTTTTTTTTTTTTTTGGTCGATCGGTGTTCGACATGTTGCTACTTGTTGGGCGACTAAACAAAACTTACCTGGATGCGCGAAAAAAAAATCCATGCTCGGAATTCAATGGTAAAGTTTCCAAAGAAATTTCATGTTAAAAACTTCACTCGAGGGGCCTTTGTGTGTAGGCCTACTGTATGGGACCACTGTGGCAGACGTTCCTCCGGTCGGGAAGTGCGGCTTTAAAGGCTCTGAGGGCAGAATTCCACTGTCTGGGAAAAAGAGTTATTGTGGGGAGCTCCAAGAGGGAGGGTAAATTGGAAAAAACAAGCACAGGTAGTTATTCAGTTAATGCCGTGACGTGGGTGACCCGCCAATATCTGCACAGCAGGACGCGGCCGGGGTCAAATATTCGATTTCTTCGTCAAAGAAAACTGGGAAGAAAGCCGAGAAAGACGACCCGGTTTGTTGGGTCGTCGGGCCGTACCCGATACTTCGGGGACTTTTCTCATGTGCAGGCGGCACATTTTGGTTTACACGAAGCCAGGGAAGAGCTAGACACAAGTCGCCAGGTGGTGTTCCAGGCTGGCCAGCATTGACTGTGGTCACCGTCGAATCTCCGGAGGAAATTGACTGCTATCGACTGCTGTTTTTTTGGAGCTAAAGTTGGATCAACTGAGAGATTGATGCTTAACGAGTCCCCCACGAAGAGAGTCAACAGCATGTTGCCTTGATGAATGGCATTGACTTACGTCATTGTACTTTGCCTGAGGGGTCAGGTATAGAGACATATCCAGTCACGTCATGGACTCGCCAGAAAATGTTATCCCTGAAACATAAATCTTCTGCGTCTTTGTTTTCTGGTTGTGATAAAATTGTGCAATGCCGTGCTCCTATCAACCAACACAGCTTGAAGGTTCCTTCTTTTTATAATTTGCTGTCATTCTGTACAAGCCTTCATGGAATTGAAAAATAAAATAAATTTAACCATGGCGTCATTTGTCTGCAGTGGCTGCTGTACCTTTGTCTTCGACACTGTTAAACCTCAGGGTGTCCTAGAAAACCAAATACTCGCCAACTTAAATCCTCTCAATGGAAACCAAACTGACAGACTATTTTTTCCGTTTCACGCTGTAGCAGCTGCCACTGTAACCACAGACGGATTTTCAACCTTTATCGACAAACCAGTTCAGGCGTTCCAAAAAACAAAGACCCGCAAATCGTAGGCACGCTAGACCGCTACTTCCCTTTGGAAACTACTCACAGAAATGGGTTACACGAAAGGACTATATGCCTGGTAAAAGTGTCAGTTAGCGGAAGTGATTGAAAAACTATTTGTTTTAATATGGAGAACTTGAATGTAAATGGGCCGTGTTCTTCTGAATGGCTTCAGATCTCTTCCCCTTTGCATACTCTTCCTGAGCCTAGCGCGTTCGCTGGCGTCGTCTTATAAGGTTCCTGGACTGACTTCCATAACTCCATGTACTCGTAAATCATACGTGGGAGTCGTACTGGAATTGGATTAACCGATAAATCGAAGGTCGCACCATTTTGTGCAAATAGATTTACGAGTTATTTTGATCGAAACCATTTGCTGCATTTAAATGTGTACTCGATGGGCTCAAGTTCCCCGAAGTACATGTACGCCCACCTCCATCAAAATGCTTTACAAATGTTCTGGAACATAATGTTTTGGCTTCTTAGTCTAACTGTTTTTGGAATCACATGCATGTCACTCAAGCATCCCCAAAGAAAAACAAATAAGGATATTGTGCATTTATCAACAATTGCCAAGGACGTGGCCAACCATTATGGCTGAACAAGCAACCTATAGAGGTTTATCACGTGACGTAATAAGACGGGCAAAGGCATTGGAGGAAGTGTACCTGACCTTGTCCGTGGAGGCGTGTGTGCATATGTGATTCTGTGTATTTCTATCCCGTTCGTAAATGACTTCGCCATTCACACACCCACTGATTGCAGGCTTCCATGCATTGGACGAATACTCAAGTTGCGCATTAACTTCCAGTTCCATGGTTCCATGTAAATACATGTATGTGCAGTGGGCGTGGTTTAAACTGAAGTGACGTCACACTTACGAACCGGATCGGCAGATTCATGAATGCCAGAGTGTTGGCAGACTTCGAAGGCGGGCGTTTCCGCGCACATCTGTGTAAATTGAACGCTGATTCAATCTGATTGGACGCTATAACTATGGTGGTACCGCACTCACACGCACATTCTTCAGCTTGACGCGCGCGTGCTTTCGGGCAAATCGCGACACCCTATTGGTCGAAGAGGCATATAACGCGCGCGTACCACCTGTCCGCGAGTTTTGTGCCTCTGGTTTCTATTTCTGGTTGCTGAAATCATTTATTAGTGTTTTGCACCCTCATTATGTATGCACTATGGCATAACGTTAAATATGACTTTTCCAGTGTAAATTAGGCCTGCCGAGTTAGATTGTAGGCGTCCTTCAACTTGCTTAAACGACACTTGCGAATTTAGACCAGAAATAAGAGGAGTTAGTCGGTAATGGTGTTGTGAAAAAATCCCAGTTTTTCTCACAATTATTTTCCAGGCATTAAAACCCCGTCGATATTTCTGTGTTAATGTTGCTGTGACAAG
Source organism: Acanthaster planci (assembly GCF_001949145.1). The sequence continues at coordinate 1,268,748 of NW_019091380.1, read as the reverse complement.
TTGAATGAAGCGACTTCGGAAATGACTCGTTTATATTTGTCAGACATAACAAAGGAGATTTAGTCTCGCAGCTGTACGCACACTGCATGGACGAGTTAATTGAAAACCGTCAAGAAAAAGCCTGTACCGGTACATTTGTTGCTTAGGGCACCTGGTATTTTTTGCCGGTGTCTCCAATTAGATAAACCGGTATTTTGAGTAAACACAGTTTCGAGTGCCGGATGTAGACCGAAACTAGCTACAGGCGTTACGTCATTGCGTTACTGACAACAAAGCGGCCCGTGATTTTTAACCTCACGTTGATCAGTTCTGGTGTTATGTTTGTGACGTGCAAATAAAAAAAAATGAACAAATTAAATGAAAACCAACATATTGCACCTTAGTTTTCCCTATTCGAAAATGACGTTCTAACTTAATGCACGCACGATCGTTTTGAGGCCTATGCCCCGTGATTTTCAAGTACACCGTCAGTAGTGTCACTTATCTGCGAACTACGTTATCATTACGTTTACAAGCCACGAGTAAGCCTTTTTACTCTAATAAACATCAGTCATAGCGCACTTGTCGCTCATCTCAATTTACCTGTATGTTGTATCCGCAAACCTTAAGTATAAAAAAAAATTATAGCACATCCTGACGGACAGAACGTGGTCCGTCTTCTCAATCCGCAATCCCATCCCTGGCCTCATGACTGAAGCAACCACACAATGCAAAGTCATATTCTGAGATTGGTATACCTGCCTTCTTGTATCAACTGTCGGTGAAAATTTGAACAAACAGAACACTGTGATTATATCCACTGGAAGGCAAAACCAAGTTACTTTGAGTTGTTGTTCTGGACTTGGATTGAAACGACGTTAGCACTCGCTTAATTGCTGACCTTACAAAAGACTCTGATACAAAATACTTCTTCAGTAACGGAAACCAGAAGACAATAAGACAAAAGCGAACAGGATGTCAGATCGTTACGAAATGGATGTGGCATTTCTAAGTTCGGCACGACGTGGAGCTACCCATGGCAAGGTTGTCGGACTCGGCACGAAATCGTGGAATAGCCGGCAGGGTATGACAAGGCCGCACGTTCATGCCCTTGACGAAGGCATACAAAATTATCCAGACGGGGAAAAAAAATCGATTGTTTTTTCCCAAGTTTCTGTTTTCTTGCCGCTGAACGACGGGAACAACATGATTGCACAAAGCAGTTCTGCAGCACCTTCGTGGACATGACAACAGTGATTAGACGCACTTGTAGCGAAAGACTGGGGTCTTGTTGAACTAGTGTTGGTGAAGCATCAATGCCACGCGTGACTGTCATCAAAATTGAGGACAGTCCAAACCAATTTCTTTAACCTTCGCATGAAAGCAAATGAGAACGACGTCCTGAATCTGACATTTATTGCATCCCAACTGTTAAGTATAATATGACACTGAAATTTAATCGCTTTACCTTCTAATCTGAAATTCGAAATTTATTATCAGTCTCTTATTTACATATCTAAATAATTATTTACATTTTGTCAAATTTTTCTTTTAATGACGGGCCTCAATAATTATTTCGCAAGACTCAATTTTCCTGAGGACAGGTGAAGTTTATGTTCGAAGTGGAAAAAAGGCCGGAAAGAAATCTTCGTAGAAAAAGGTGAAATATTGTTCGGTCGTACGATGGCCGAGAGAAGCCACTAGCTGTTTTCCGTTTTCGTTTAAGTTAAAAAACGTAAAAAGTTTTCTTTTTTTTTTCCTGCAGCGGTTTGCCAAGACAAGTGCGTACACGGAACATGTGTCGGACCCAACCGATGCAAATGTGACCGTGGCTTCACTGGGACAACCTGCGAACGGGGTAAGTTGAAAGTTAGCTACAAGTGTTTGATATATTAGAAACAGTGTCTCAGATCTCAGGCTACTCCATTGCGGTGGAACATGGTCCAGGACACCATGACACTCGACATTCGGTCCTTGTTTAAGCCAGTGTAGCGACACGGGCAGTCGTTACAGATTGTATGTAGTTCCACTGTAACCTCCGGTTTGGAAATGGAAATTTTTACAAGGTTTCGGCTATCCCTGTGTGATCAGGTTGATTTTCCCTCAACAAATTTGTCCCAGGGAATCCTCTCACTTTACTTAAATTGGCCACTATGTGGTGCTGTGTGACATGTGGCTCTAGCCCCCCCCTCCCCACCGAAAAAAAACAGGAGAAAAGCTGCGTCTTGGGACTGTTATCAAGATCCATACATTCTATTGATCCACGACTGTAATGTAAGAAATGTTGATTTTGTGTTCTGTGCCTTTCGAAGTTGTTCGGCTTCGAAGCGGACTGTTGCTGGACCTTTTTTTTTCAAACTGAGATATATTTGTTTTGTTTTGTTGGCTGCAAGATGTCTTTCGTTTGAATGTTCTTTTCCATTTGAATACTCCATAGCTTGAATCAAGACTATGCAGTCTTTCGTACCATATAATCTGTCTCCCATCTATCTCCCATGAAAATTTGTACCACATGGGAAGTCAAGCCGGTGGAACGAGTGGAACGTGCTCTACTTGCCAAGAATACCTTCGGACTTTTGGCCCGCTGTAATGAAACCCGAATGTTCAGTGTTTTGGCCTTTGCGAACATAAACCTGATTGAGAGAAACATTGTCTTTTTTAATTGAATTAGGCTGAAAAGACTACTGTTTCATGTTACAAAATTTGAAAAAAGAAACTTCCCCCCAAATCGTTCTTGTGAACATAATTACCTTACCGGTTTGGAACACTATACTGAACAGAAACCAGGTCTCTTTTTGTGCCATGTTTTACCTGAAAGAATGCAAAAAACTTTTCTTTTTCGCTCTTCGATACATTTTCCCACAGTCCTTAATATTCGCATTTTTTAAAAATCTCAGCCCGTATTCAAGTCGTGTATTTTGTGGCTCACCCGCGCCACAGATCGGAATTTTTTTTACTCTGTTAATGCGCCATTCTCGTCACGAGAGGCATTCGGTGGAAATGAGTGCAAACGACTTCCTCAAAAAGAGCAAGGGAACAAAAATTTAACACGTCTAGTTTTTGCCTGTGCGGAATTTGATTACCTCATGAAACAGAAGCACACAGCCTCCTTCCATCTGATGGGAATGACGTCTATACGGACATGCTGACACGTCAGCCCAAAAGCGCTTCTGACACGAACAGATTAATTAGAGATTGTATCTGTTGGCGTCGATGGGCCAGTCATGGTGGCTTTATACAATATATACATAGAAGTGTGGGAAAACGGGATTATCCGGTCACTGCAGCGATACGCAGAGAGAGAGAGAGAGGAGCTCTGCCGATGAGCGATAGACACTCTTGTTGTTGGACCCAACTTGAGATTTTATCTTCTACACAAGTACACACGTAGACTCATATTAAAGAGACAACCGCGCATGCGCGTCTGTATTATGCTAATCATTTTGTGTTCTGGTAATAGTCAGATAGTTATTACTTATCTAGATGGAGTTCCCGTTGCTGCTACTGCTAACTGTTGCCGCTTCCTACACGTACGCTAGGCCCAATATTATGGGCCATTTTACTTCAGAGGTTTTAACTTAAGGCAAAATGCCAAGTATGAATAAGTGTGCATTATTCCTTCAGTAATGATTCTCTTCTGCTTTGCTCTACACGACTCTGCTACCTTATCGCCCAGACTAGACAAGGACGAAGTTCATCGTGGTTTATTAGAGCCACGCCTGCTTGGCTTCGATCATCATCAGCAGCAGCCAGGTTTGAGGTGCTGTTATGGTTTTACGACTGTGCTGGCAGGTTTATGTTTTCTCTGAATGGTGTCTGTGACCCACGAGTTGAAAACGGGGTTTATTCACCCCATGCATGCACCGTCGCACCCAAGCTCGCGAAGAAAACATGATGCTCGATATTGAGTTGTCGTGTCCGAATGTCGGCCCTTACATGGAATGAATACACAACCATTATCAAAGTGGTGTGACCTGAGGTCTATGCCACTTCCAAGTCAAAAGCCCTGTGTTTATCTGTGAGGAATGTTTTAATTTAGTGCTTGCTAATGTCACTTCAGTTGTACCTGAGTGTTTCCAGGATCCAATGTTGGTTCTGTTCGCACATAGTGAACTCTTGGTAGACTTGAGACCACTTACAGTTACGCACACAGCCCCGATAAATAAAGAACATTACTCGTTTACTCTCCATATTATGTCAATAATAGTAGAATTGATATTGATGTACATGTGTACAACTGAACATGCACATTTATCAGATTTGTTCGTCACCGCGTAACTCAGAATTGTGTGCAGCCACTTCACGCGCACGTGTTTTACTGGCGGCCGCCGTCATTTATTACCCCGAGCCCGCTCCGTTCGTTGAACCCAATCCTCGCCCTCGCCTCCTTGCCAAAATTAACGCCCGTTGATACCAGACCAGAGAGCTGGCATTCATTTGATTCTGTGAAAGACGTGAACTTTAAACCACTCCCATCAAAATACCGATCGGACCGCACCGCAGCCCTAGCAGTTGAAAGAGATTGTCAGGCTTTGCTTATTTTCCGATCGTTGGTCGTGTTTTTCTTTTCTTTTTTCTGACGTTCGAGTTTCAGTGAGGTCGAAAGTCGACCTTCACCTTTGGCTTTTCTTTCCCCGTCGATGAAAATTCCCATCTTATTTATGGATAACCCGACTTCCTCGTTAACCGTGTCGGAGCATAGTCTCCATAGTTTGCTAAAACTGTAATTATGCTTAAGAGCCGTTTTATTAGAAACACTCTACTGTGACATGTTCTTTTTTACACCATTGAAGAATATTTTGACCAATACGATTGTTATTTCCTGTTTAACACTACCATTACCATTTCCTGTTAGCGACTTGCGTTTGGAAATGGCTCACGATTTCCCAAATTATATCTACATTTACGTGTTTTCGAAGCACAACACCTAGGTCGCGTCTGAATCACGTGACTGGCTTCAAATTACACACGAGTCTGTGAGAGTCGTGTGCGATTTTCAGCTGCAGCCAATTAATTTAAACACAGCCTTGTTGTATTAATGAATACTTTTGCACGTCTTCCACAATGAATCCTTTGCAGACTGCTTTCTGTTAACTGCCCTCTTTGATCAGATTGGAATAGTGGACTTTGTGGCCACTACTTATTTTTGCCATTTCCAACCCTGGAAACCGTATACTTATAGTGTAATAAATGCCGACCAGTAAAGGCGATGACTGATCTTCAAATCTAGAGAGCTGTGTTAAGTCTAATTTTTAGCAACAACACCCGTAGCGTCATCATCAACTCCCCCCAACCTTCGTCAGTGTGAGGAAGAACACCCGGCATTCTTCCTTAACAGCTCTCAAGTCAAGCTCTGAAAATCAAATTTCATGCTCAATAAAATTACCAGCAGCTAAAACAATACTCCCTCCCATCCATGTCGGTCCGAAGAGCCTCGGCTGCTCAGAAACGCGTTTCGCAGTCGAAATATGTTTTCTTATTTCAAATTGGGGCGTTGTGTGCGGCAGCCGTCGCGTGGGCGTTAAAAATCATACCGGCAAACGTTATTCAACACTGTGTGCATGCACACAATCATCATGAATTGTGTCGTGGAAGGTTTTAAAAATATGTCTTCTGAGTGTATTGCGATTTCTCTGTGTCTGTTTGGTAGTAGGCCTACGCGATCTGGCAAGAAATACCTGACTTGCCACTTTGATGACTCGCTTATGAAATTGGTATGCCGCAATCATTGGTTTGAAATTTTTATGAATGTGTCTTGCAGGTACTGGGCGTTTATAAGATTGCCTAATTGGACACATCCTCCTGTTTAAGTGGATGGTATGCGTGCCTGCTATGTGTCAGTTTTAAAGGTCGTGAGCGCCAGTCCCTGTCTGACCTCCTTGATTGCCGGTCTGGGATCAGTCCTACAGCGGAGTAAACTATGTTCCAGTTGACTGCAAGGGGCTCTTCCAGGGAGCTCGGTTTTCTTTCATAAGGGACCTGAAAGGGTAGCAGAAACAACGTCAAGCTCATTTTTGAACCTCTTCAAAGTTCAGAGGTGGGTGTAGACCAAGAGGGGATGACAGGTCTGTGGGTGCCTGCCTTGCCCCTGGCCGGCCGGCCCACTGCGCATATGCACGTAGCTTCCATCACGCGACCGGAGCCATGTGACAATGTGAATGTGGTTTGCGGAGTGTGGACTGTCCACCTCACAAACGAATGCCCGGAATTCAACCCTCCGAATGTGAACGGATCCGACAGACTCATTATCTCGACAGTGCCCCTGGACCTGTTTCACGCGAAAGATAGGCCGCCCGGTTTCCAGCGTCGAACATATGGGGGCGGGGGAGGAGGGCTGCAGCACCATCCAGAGGAGCACATTTTGATGGCTGCACCCCGGGACCCAACAGTGACAGGCCTGAAGAAAGGTCTCTGCGGCCTTGCTGCCGCTTTACGCCCTCATGGCATTGGGCTGAATGATAAGCTGAAAGTTTGCTCGGCATAGATGAATTTTGCTAAGACAAAACCGATTTTAATACCAACCAAGGTGCAATTCTATGTACTCTCTGTGCTTGCTTATAGCACATACGGATGCAGACACGACTGTGGGCACTTTCCTTCCAACGAATCAGGCCCTAACAATAGAGGGTTTGCATGGCTGCCATCTTGCAGGCCAATGCAAGGATATACACAAAAGTGGTTTCCCCGTGGGGACAAAAGAACTGGCCTACACGATGGCGCATGCTAAGCCCCAATATGCTTGTTTCATGTGAACAGCTCGGTGTGTGCCAATTTCAAACATTATACATGTAACGAGTGGCCAGGGAAAAGAGTGCGAACAAGCTTGACCAATGGTATGAAGTGTGTTGCACAGACCCGGGCAAAGAAATTGACCCGATAACCTTGCTCTTCCTGTTCCGATATTTCTGTCTCCACGTCAGGGAAAGGCAACTTCCGAACCAGAGCTCCTGGAGGCGTTGGGCACTTACATCATGGAGGAAGAGATTTCGTGGACATGGATCATGGATGCAACTTCAACCATTTTGAGATAAGCACTGGCTGACATTTACTAGGTTCGAGAACGGGATCACCCTCCCCCTCCCGAAAGAGGCTAATTATAGTTTTACCATAGTGCCCACTTTCGAATCGCAAGTTCTGCATTTTGTAGATGAAGGCACGTGTACAAAAGCAAGATATTGGTGGTCGCTGTGAAATTTCGGCGGTTCTGCTGGATGCGCGCCGGTTTCTAGAGAGAAGGGACAGCCTTCGTGAGCTTTGAACGGGCTAGATCATGGGGGATGCATGTGTTCGTATTCCTCGATGTCTTGACTAACGACAACAGCCCCAGTTTCGAAATTTGGGACCTCAAATTGGGACCAATAATAAGACCAAAGTAACATAATGTTAACAGCCGCAAGAACTTCGTGCACCGCCTGTTCAAGAAGAGTCCAAGCGGTGACAGCTTGCTGCGCGGGGGGTGTGTGCCACCTTCAGATCCGGAGCCGTTGACAGAAGGCCTATTCTTGGGTGTCACCTTACCATCCCCGAAATGTTTCCCCGCTTAACCCCAACCCAAGTGGGTCAAACACAATCCATCTGTTTCAAATTGGCAACCCTGTGCCCGCCGAGCCAAGTCCACCATTATCCGCCAGACACCAGCGTTGTAGGCTCGCAGGCTTTTGAGCTGTGCTTTTTTTCACAAAATGTTCTTTTCACATTCTCCTGTGGACCTAAAGTCACTGTTTACTTGGCAGGGTCAACCCACTCACCTACAATCCTCAATTCAAAAAGAATCTGAAAGGATTATCTCTGTCTGACGTTTGCTATCTCACACTGAAATTCCCTCTCCCAAACCACAAAAGATCTTGAGTGTAACAAGAACTGCCGGCGGAGCTGGTTGGCTGTTTGCCCGCCAAATAATACATGTTCGCTGTACTTTTCCCATTTTGATCGCTCTTAGTATGCCAAAGAGGTCTCAGTACTTTCTTCTAAAGCTTCACAGCTCTTGGAAGTATTGCAGACTCCTCATCATCTGCAGTCATCCTCACACCTTTACACTAGGCCAGCTCAGCGATGTTATGTTATTTAATTTTTCACACGATGTCATACACTGGACCTTTTGATTAACTCGTCGCTGCCATGTTTCGCGACACCTCATCAAACGCTGTCTCTTGAATATTAAATAGAGTAGGCCACCTATGTAATGTCCAACTGGCGTGATGCGTCGCGTGGCCCCTATGCCCTAAATGCACGTTTTTTGACATCTCAAGGAAACGCTAACTCAGTGGTGTTAGCAGTAAGCTGTTACAAAGGAAGTTACCTTTATCGGCAATAATTTGGTATCCCACAGCCATGCGGTGACGTCCTACTCCTTTTCGTTGATTTTATGTGCCATCCTCTGAAGCTAAGGATGGGCATTTGTTGGCTTTAATCTAAGCCCCGGGAGTCAAGACAGAATTGTTATTTCTCACAGAAGTAAAATTAATTTCGTATGCCTTTGCTACTAAAAAGTAAGCTTTCTTGTACCTTTTCTCTAACTTTTTTTCTTGCTTAAAGAGGACTGTGTGCATACTTTCAATTCGGGCATGATCTTGTTGAAATGTTTATTCTGCCATCTTGTCAACATCCAAGAGCATATTGATGGTGAGATGCAATTGGCAAAACCAAGCCAGTTCCAAAATCCTAAATGAGTTGTGTGGAGTATAAGGCATTTCACCATGCAGCACGATAGATGGTTAGACATCTCTTGGGCATCTTGACGTCAATCTCTACTTCCAGGGGACTTTCGTATCCGGACTTTCCGGTAACTCAACGAACCGTTGAGATTTGGTATCTCTGTATCTCTGTAGCAACACCAACAGTGATCTGCCACAGCTGTTTTACACTTAATACGAAGATCTCCAGCCTTGGTGTCTCCTCCCGAAGCCGAAACTCGGTGCCCCCAACTCTTGTGAGATCGACCTTTGACCCGAATTCACTTAGTTGTAATCTGGAATCAACGGGCCGCATTTTGTGACAGCCCGTTCCCACTCACGCTACACGTCAGGGCGATTGTGGCTTGTTGTATATAATTGATTCCTGGGGTTCGAAGTTGCTTTTCATTCCGGAAAGTGCTGACTCCAGTTGACCCGGAAGGTGTGAAGAGCTGCCCTCTTCCCCTTTGAAGTTCTGGTTGTTAAATTCGTACAAAACCATATGTATAAGGCCCAAGTGTTCGTCTCGACTCGTGCCAACAAAAGGACTTTCTGTTTGTGAACAATCCATAACGTTAGTAATGGACCTGAAACATAATGACGTCACACTTTGTTTACACCTGCGCTTTGCTATGGGGCCTCGAGTCGATGGATCGCGTCCCACCGTCAGCGCCAGAGGCAAGTGCACATGTAAACAAAAGCGTAATGTCACCAGGCTACAGGTCTGTTATCGATGGCACTCTGCCGAATTTCATCTCAGTAGTGTTTATACAAATGTTTTCTGCCGTTGACGCTACATATCGGTAGTTGTGCCTCGAAGCATGACACATCTTTGCGATCATGACATAAACTGATGACAACTATGAACCCCGTATCCCTGTTGAATGTGTTGTAACAAGTGACCGCTCCCGCGGATCAACTGTCCACCATGCTCATTGATGTCTTCCGTGTTCCGCACCAGCATCAGCTTCTTTCAGGAAACAGAAAGTTCAGGTCGGTGCCACGTGCGGTTGTATCCGAATGATGACAAGTGGGGGAGATGACTAAATGACAGGTTGTGGTGATCGTGAGGGGTACGTTCTGAGCGGTCATGTCGCGCTGGGAACAGATGTAACCTCATCCAGAAATTGTTTCTTTCAGTGCAAAGCCAAATCCGATTTCCGACTTTGGTTTATGTAGATACAGGAAGCAGGGACAACCACGGCACAAAAAAAATTACAACGTTTCGATCATGTTGCATTCTTTCAGCCGTGTAGGTTGATTCTTCAAATGCACCAGGTAAATGGTGGACGCTGTGACAGAGTTTTGCATCTCTCGTCTCTTGGTTTAGGGCCTTAAGATTTACCTATGTCTATCTGAAAATTTAGGCCGAAAAAATCCAATTCTCACCCCGCTGGTATGGAGCTTTTTACAAGGCCGTGGAATCGCGTGCCAGAAACTGCCGTTACTCACACCTTTTCCCAGATTTGCTTGAGTCGAGCGTGATCCTGTTGCTGGTCGACCCCTTTTCATCAGCGCTACTTCCTGCCGTGCCCTTAAGGAATGTGTTTAGTGTTTTACCCGCCCCTTCAGAAATGTCTCCATATGAATCCCAACGTTGAGTAACGGTCGTAAACTTCAATGCTGTGTTCTTGTTTGTGCCCAAAGGTCTGTCTAGGTTCAGACATGCCAGCCCGATGCAAATAATATTGTAGGCCTACACCACAAACTATTGTAAGATGTACTTTGAGTCGTTGAGGTGGTAATTTTTGATAACGGGTTTTGCCCAAACACCGATGTATGATTATAACACTGTATATTCAGTGTTTGTACGAGAGCTTGCAAAACAAAATTCACAAAGTCTGCGCTAGCCTGCACTCATAAGCAGGAGGTCGTTGGTTCGAATCCCACCCGATTAAACTTGAGAAGTTTTTGGCAAGCTCTCCTTCAAACACTGAGTAATACAGTGTAATGAACAAACGTTCGTGTGAGGGCCAAACCCGTATAAAAATGGATTTTATAAACACGTTGTTCCGTCATGTTATCTTTTCTTTCTTTCTTTTTTTGAGCTGTTCTCCAAGGTCTTTCGCTGTTCTGCTTCTGTTTATCCAGAAATGCTTGGCTACAGGTTTGGGGAGCCCTGAAATTTTCCCACTCGTTTTAAGAACTGGGTAACACGAAAAGCAAGTGCCGTTAGTCAACCGGCGCCATTGGTCTCATACATTGGAACTCTGTACCCCGGTGCAGGACCTCGTGAACTCAGCATCTTGCATCCGCAAGAGGACCCAATTTCCTCTTCTTGGTGGGAGTTTATAAATAGACCGACCAACTGCAGATGGAGGAAAAACAGGGCCTTATAGTGGGGAGGGTATTGTTACACGAACAAGCTCTTTACCCCGATGGTTAGTCTTACTAACCATGAATGTCCTTTATTTTTAGTATTTTCAGGTGTACCAAAGCCACCCATAAGACCTGTGTTTTCATATTTGGTGACTCGATGTCGTTGATCTTACACGAGGGGCATCTTCTCACTGGTAACCATCACAAGCCAGTGGTAATCAAAGGCTTAAACTGTGCTCGGTGCTTGATGTATTGCCAACAAAATGAACGTGTTTAAAGCTGATGTAGGGTCAATCATGTAGCATCTTGAAGGCCTCGCCGTGTCTTGTGCACACTCTGAGAACACCCAGGGTCAGACCTCCCTTTTCGGATCAAAATATGACCCTCTCCAGATCAAAATGAACCAGAAAAAGGCCATTTTGACCCAGAAATGGTTAGGTCGAATGGGACACGGATTCTGTATTTCAGTATGAACTCAACCACTGTGGTGAGAAAACCCAATGACAGCGGCAAAACGATACATAAAAATTCCACCCCAGTTAGTTGCGTACATTATTCTAACATCGAGAGCGCTTGACTGGAGGTTCTGTCCAAATCGATACTGTCTTCGTGTTTTTTTGGTTCTAACTTACGGTGGCAGGTCACAATTGCTTGCTTTGAGGCACGGTCTGAAGACATCAGAGAGGGCAGACCGATCTGACAATGTACGATCGGTCGTAAAACAATCTAAATAAAAGTTGGTTCTGCAGATGTCCGATCGAAAGCATTTACATAGTATTTAGGAGAAGGCCCATGCACTTGTTTTTCGAATAATGCCATGTAACGATCCTCCGCGGGTTCCAAGGCAGGAGAGATTGGCACTTCCTGACAAGTAGCGACAGACAACCTCGTTTCCACCCAGGCCAATCTGGGGAAAGTACCAGTCCCTTTCCCCATGTCAGCTGTTTCCCAACGCGCACAAATACAACACCCGGTACAATATCATGAGCGTTTACCAGCGGGTCTGAAGTATGTCAGCCGCGGCCCGCAATGTAGCCATCCAGGGTATTTAATTGATGCACTTCAGACGACTTGGAATTCCTCCAATGTGACTTCCCTGTCCTTTGCTGACGTCGAATACCGGTGAAGGAAAGTACTGGAAAGCTTATATCTTTTTGCACACTGGAAAAAAACGCACCGGAAAAAAAACCGCACCAGTGTTTACATGGCAAGGCCCAAATAAGGGTGAAATATTACAGAGGTTTATGCAAGCAAGTCGATATAATGGTTCATTAGATAGGCAGCCGATTTAGAATTGGAACATGCGGCTATTTAGGCCTTAATTTGGATTCGTCTTCGGGCACAGTCCACCTGCATTGCTGGCGAGGCGTAATGTGGCACGAGTTTTATGACTTGTCGCGGCTTGGTTTTTATTCGGCCGTTTAATTACTGAGCCTAATTGACGACATGCGGTAACATCATTGTAAGCCAGGTGGAATCCGTCTGAGCTGTGTAATGGTATCAAATCATGGTTTGTATAGTTTTAGGGTTAAAAGGCCTTTCCACATTCCAATAAAACTGCAGTCATTTAATTGAGATGTTACGTTATTAGTTACGTAAGATTGTCATGAGCATAGAGAAATGAAGCCGTAGGCTCCTTCCATTTTGTTCTAGTGTTAAACTACCAAAAAAAAAAAAGAGGTAACACCATCAACTCAGCACAGAAAGAAAGAGTATAGGAGAGAACAGTTTCCGAGAATAAATGCAACTTCATCACAGGGTAGACTACATGCTACATGAGCTAGTGTAAATGCCAGGGCGCAGGCATGTATGTACCGAAGGAAAGCCATCTGATTTGGGGTGGTGAAAACACCGACTTCTGGGCAGTGATCCAGCGAGTGGTCGGGCCTATAGCTGAGTTTGCAAACGATTCACCACTCGCCCCATCCAACAGACCGTCCCGAGTCCTATTTGCCCCTCAAAGCTCCTTTCCCCCCGCCTTTCTTATCTGTCTTCCTCGCCCTAATCTGACGATGATTGGGCTGCGTCATTGGAGACATTCCGTTTCTCTTGAGGTCGCATGAACTCCCAAGGAGAAGGTTACCCCATCAAGCGGCTTATTCATTTGTGGACACATCTTCAAATTGACCCGAGATGGGAAGTTTGGATTTTTTTTTCATTCTATTGGAAACCAGCCAATAAACAAACTGGGAATTTCATGTACGCGTATTAACAAACAACAGATTGAGATTTCATAAATTTGGCAAACAACTATATGCCCTGGCTTATACCAAAAGATCAGCGGACTACATTTTCTATTGTGTTTATGCCTTAGTGTTCTGTTTGAATGCTTAATGATGTAGGTTTAGTTTGTGTGCTTTCTGAACATTTTTTTTCCACGTTTTCCTGGACTGAAGGCTTACAGGGCGGAGCTGTAACTCCAAAGTGCCTCCAAGCCGATATGGCAGATTGTATTAGGATTCTGGAATAACTGAGTTTATTCCTCGAGCATCGTGGAACTACCCTTCTAAACTAAAAGTGTGGAACTCAACCAATTAAAGAGCGAACGTACGGCTTTCTTTATAATTCAGCACAGTGAGTGCAAGACGTAAACTGGGACAACATTTAAAGAAATGTACCCATTAATTTGGTTGTTGACTTAAACTCTTCCGGGGAGGAACTTGTGTTTTCAGTTTATTCTTTGCAATTACATCAAGATTGCCCTCTTTTCTTTACCCAAGAATTTAATTAAATTCATGATGAAGGCTTTAATGTTCTTCTGGCAGCTGGCTGATATCTCGAACCTGAAAAACGGATACTTGAACCCGGATGGAAATGTCCGTTCACCCTCGGCATCCATTTGATTGTTCCGGTCCGGATTTATTTTGTAACTGTATTTAAAATATCTGTTCCGTCAGCCATGATCTGTTTGCACTCTTAAGTCTTTTCCTGGAGTGCAGAATGGAAAAGTAATTGGTGATTAATCGAGTGGAAGAGAGCCCGGAAGGTATTCTGTGAATGGCACGCCACCCACTTAGCATGGCAAGGCCCCGAGTCAGCATCCCTGGACGTTTATTAATTTGATTTTTTTTATTTGAACAGGCACAAGATTTGTCAGGCTTTTGTTAAACCACCTTTTGACACAGAACTTCGTAGGCCTATATGTTTAATTTGGCACAGAGAGGCATTTTCAGAATAAAAAACAAAACATTACCTCTCGTCCAATTTGAGACCTCTTAGGTCTCAAATTGGACTTTTAGTATTTCCGTTAAAGAGACAACAAAATGGAGCACTCTCGGAGATGATGCTTGTGACCAGTCGGCACGATTAGGCTTGATACGGTTTGGCTTAACACATGCAGCATTTATTAGTCCGTTTATCAACCAAAAATGTGATTTTTTTTTTCACAAAAAGTGAAACCCTAGATTGCACAACATTTTTGTCGGGTTGTGACATCTACCCTGTCTCATCTTCTCTCCTCTTGCCTCATCTTCTTTTTCCAGATCTGAACGAGTGTAGCAATCGGCCTTGCTCTCACCGATGTATGAACACACCTGGTAGCTTCCGTTGCTATTGCGAGCATGGATACCTCCTACTTGAAGACGGCACGTCCTGCAGCCGTAAGTGAACAAACATTTCCAGGACGAACCTAAATCCCTTGGTTTGATACAGATACTGGGAGTGTACTCACGCACAGAACGGAAGCTTCAAGGGGTTATCGCATGCAACAGAAGTGAGATATTAAAGAGAAAGAAAAAAGTCCGCTCAACGAGCAACAAAACGGGAATGTGTGGGCACAGTTTAAAATTGTCTTTCTTAAGATAAAACTATAGTGACTCATAATTATAATTATCACAATAAATGCGTTCATGGGGGGTGCTCATTGAATGTCTTTTATGAAATTATCGGTGAAGATTCAAGTCTGTCTGATATGAATTAGCCTAATGACAGAATTCCCAATTGAAATAAGATATCAAATAGCATAGATTCGTATTTAAAAATTCATTGTGTCGTATTAGGGCTTCACCATGACGTCATTGTCTATCGTCATTGTCTGTCGTCTAAACACCAAAAGGGATAGTCATTTCCACTTTCAACAGCAACCATGCGGCTTTTTCGAATGGGATGTTGCACTTTCTTAGCTAGACGAAAACAATTGTCGATTTGGCTGCAAAGCAATATCACGCGCATCTATACTTGTTTCTCCGTGGAATCTGTAACTTAGAAAGCAGGGAGTCGCATGAAAGCAGTAGTTGCTAAGACAGAATTCCCTGCATCTCCCTCATTTCTTGTCGTATCAGACAGGATCCATCGCAGACGCACTCAAAACAGAATAGAAACATTTCATCCCCCGTAGGGCTTTGAGCTATTCTTGCCAAAATAACCTGCAAGGGAAAAAAAAGGAAACCCAAAGCGAGAAATGCATTTCGTTTTAGGCCGGGATGAATTACAGTATAGATGATACCAGTGTTATTTCACATGATTAAGTCTGAAAACTCACTGCGCGCACGTTCGTCTACGGTAGATAGCGGATATCTGATATATCAGCGCGTGCCCCAAGGACTTTGCTTCTGGTTTTGCTTTTGTGGAAAAACACAGGGAATGAATGGTAGGAACGACACGATAAGCCAGCACGTAGGTAACCGGAAGAGTTGCGCGATGTAACCCTTTTCTCTTATCGTGGACGAGGAAAGGGAAGTTTATCGCGTCCATCAGTACATTGACTGCAAAGAAGTTTTCCGTCCCCTTTTACACCTATAGGAAAGGAGCTGTAGCCTTGATCTTGGACCACACAGCTAGAGCAGACAACTCTTTAAAAAAAATCCTTGCACTTAAACAAAGGAAACTTAATGTCGAAGATCAACTTTACACCTTGCATGCAGTATAATGTGGTAACACACTTTTCACCATTACCGAAAAGAAATAGACTACGCAGGGGCGTTAATACACTCCCAGAACTGTGTTGTCTGCTAGAACAGAAACATTCTTCCAATTTTAGCGCTGAAAAAAGCAACAACACATTTAGGCCAGGCGTCACCCCCGGCGCTAAATAAATATACTTTTAATGACTTTGAAGGTTAAAAACAGGAAGTGCCATGAATCACAGCGGGCGCTGTCCAGATATCCGCCGATAATTGCGGGTAAAAGCGGTTGGGCTGAGATATTGGAAACTCGGCGTTGTACACCCCCACTCATAAAATCTCACTATTTGTTGTTTCTGATATGAGTGCTTTAGAGGACAAAGAAATGTTTACTCTCGAAGCGAACACGGGTTTTAAAGACCTTGAACGTTTCTTTCTCAACCTGTGTTTCAATTTCTGATTTATGTGGCTTTAACGGTTACCTTCTTCTGTATGTTCAAAGTTTTAGGAAGCTGATTTGAGAGTCAACACTGCTGACGATTCAATTGTGAAAAACTAAAGATTGTGCTGGTAAATCCCGACTCTAACGAGCACAGTTTTGACCCAGAGTATTGGCTCGCTATTATAAGAAAAGGGAGCGCGACAGATTAGGCCGTGTCCGACTAAGGCTGCGGCTTGAAAATACACACGTGTCTACGAGTAGTCTCTCCAGCCCCTTCCCATATAGACCTGTGTGTAATTTCAGCTTCAAGCCGCAGAAAAGCAATTTGGACTCTGTCTTGCGCTTTCAATTTTGAACACAAAATGGCCGTAGCTACTCAAACGCTGATCTGCTTTCAGGTGCCAAAATCAAGCCACATCGCGTGGTATTTCCCCACTTCATCCTGCCCGACTCTCCGTGCTCCCACATTATGCTCGCTTCCTTGAGATGTTTTTTGTTGGTCTATCATTTTGTTTCTGTGTACTTTCTCCTTGCTAGGTGACGATCGCTGTTCCGAAACCAGATGCGCATTTGGCTGTATTCAGTACGAGGATGGCTTCACATGTTTCTGCCCCGACGGCCTGGCTCTCCTGCCCAATGGCCTCGGCTGCACGGGTAAAAAGCTTGGATTGTGTTTCTCGATACCCGAAAAAGTTGACTGCAAGCTAGACCTTGATAGAGAATTTCCGCGTAAGGTCAGACTCCCGAAACTGTTTTAATAGAGGAACTTCATCATAATCTATGAGCCTCAAAATAGTTTGGAGTCAGGACTTACTCTCAGGGATTCTTGAAGCTTTCCATTTTAGAGACGGTCTGATAGCCTATATGTTCTCGGGATATCGAGAGAGTGTAATACCGGAAATACCGGTAATACGGAAATGAACAGCATTGTATGACGTCATTGTGAATGTGATGGTTTTTGTATAGCACATCCATCCATGAATCGTTGAATCTGTTTCTTTCCTTTTTTGACAATCGATAGCGATGTATCCGGGGGGGGCAACGTGTGCCCGCAGACACGTTACCGTTTCTTCTTTTTCTTTTTAGATATTGAAACTGCTAACAGTTCCGTGCACCACCCGAAAGGTTGAGGAATTTTTACCGATAAAAATGCTTGGGCCATAGCTTTTCGAAAAAATCCATTTTACATTCACAGCCCAGACCTGAAACATCGATACGCCACTGTACTTCGTTGCGACGAGGAATCGGTTTGGGGGAAAAGGACAGATCTTAATTTCCCTCCTAAAGGAGTCCTTGAATGGCCATTGAACGGTCTAGTCCTGTATATGGAGCAGAACTACCCTCGCTTATTATTCGACATTCCGAAAACGGATATCATGTCCTCTCATGTCAGAGTTCATGACGTTTCTGGGTCAGCAGAGGAGGACGGAAACGGGGGGGGGGAGAGTTTTCTGTGAGTGGGCCCCGGGGACTGGGGCTGAGCACCGCGCAGACAGGCTAGGGAATTGCTCATCGAAGGGGTTCTGCTTGCATGCTTGTCACGTATTAGCTTACTGTTTTGAAATAGACAATCCCTGTCTGGATCAGTGAAGTGCTAAGATTGCGACGGAAATTTTTCTTATAGAAATTTAAAAAAGAGAGATACTGAAAGTCTGTGGGGACATCGGAAGTACCAAGAGACCACACCCCTAGCGTGTTCTTTGAAGTGCATCCCCAACCCCACTATTGTTTGCCCTTTGCTACGGCAAATTTGATCCGTGTTTACATCACATCGGCTGTTGTTCATACAGAGTAACGCATGGACCGTCAGTCTCGCGCGTACAACCGTGATTTTGAAAAATATCCGCCCCGATCTGAAGTGCACCCCTAATCGGCGAAAGACAGTTGGTTACAAGCGGGTTCTTGCACGCGTTCTGCGTGTACGCAAAGACCATACATACCGGAGTAAATTTGTGACGCATACTCGGCGCGCATAAAAATACTTGCCCGCCTCATGCGTGGCGTGCCTATGTATTGAGTACCCCCCCTAAAACAACAACAACAACAACAAAACAAAAAACAAGCCCTTTTTTGTTCAGCTCGAAGCGGTTAGGTAAACAGTCGGCAGAACAGTGGATGACAGCTCGTTTAATGCGCATTACGCGCAACGCACTTCCATTGCCTGCATAATTTTGTTTACATGTTTACCCAAAATACATTCACTTTTTTTGCTTTTTGGCACTGTTGTGTCTTCTTTTAAAGAGTTGCAACCGCATTTTTTTAATCTACACGAGCCAGATTAAGTTAACTGAGGATTTTTTTCACAATCGAAAAATAGCTTCGTAGAAATTTAAGGCTGGAATTCTTCAACTGTCCTCGGTACATTCCCCATACCGAGGGGTGAATTTGCCCCTTGTTTTGATTTTAGTCGGGCGCCGCGCAGATCACGAAATGTACATGATAGTTTGGAATGCGATCTGATGATCTATGCGTTTGTATGTTTGTGATGGTTCATGCCTTTTCTCAGATTTAAAAGTAATCAAACAATATCCGCCCTAAGCTGAAGTGACCCTTCACCGGCGAAAGAAAGACAGTTTTACAAACGGGTTTTTACGCGCGTTCGGCGTGCACGCGAAGACCGTACATTCTAGATTATATTTGCTGCGCATACTCAGTGTGCTCTGCGCCAAAAGTACATAAACTTGCGCGTCTACGCGGTTTGATGTGTAACCTATGGCCGTGTCCGAAACGGGCTTCCAGAGCTACGGCTAGGTCTATTGTCTACGCGTCTCCACACATTTCCAATGGAGCGAAGACCTAGACCTAGCTTTAAACAATAGATTCGGATGCAGCCCATGTCTTGGCGGAATGTCAGTTTAATTTCAATACACGCCCTCTTTTGTACCTGCTCGGAGTGGATAGACCAATCTGAGTAGACGCCATAAGTGCGTTGGCACCGCACTCACACGCACATTCCTCAGCTTGACGCGCACGTGCATTTGGCAAATCACAACAGGCCCCAGCCCTGTCTACGAGCGTTGTGCCACAGGTAGTAATGGCTTCTATTTCTGGTTATCGAATTACACTATGGGCCTCGAACGGGAGCAGAGAGGGTGTTATTTTCTTAGAAACGGGGGCTCCTTTGGTCTGAAATGAACTTCGCTCGTTCACAAACGCACGCGTCACGGTGGCATCGTTTTCAACAAATTGAGAGCTCCCAACCAACGCGGCTCTTCTCAACCGATGAGGGGGTGTTTCAGTTTGAGGCAGAAACAGGTGCATGTAATTTGTTAAGGTACAGGCTCGGTTGGTGTCATTCCATATGTTCGAGAACGGTTTCAGAAAAACCGGTTTGTTTCCCATCAACGAACGGTTAGTTGAAAGACTACGGTCTCCGGCCGTGGAGGTCACGGGCTATTTTATCGGCGAACAGTTTTGTACTTGACAACAGCAAGTCGGACATCGACTTTAAATTCTTGTTGATTAGCCTAGTTGGCTTCAGAGTTTTCAGCAACCTGCCTTTAAAATTGACTTGTCCATACATGAAAACAGATTGTGCGTGCGTGCACCATCATTGTTATGGAACCTCCTCGAGGTTTGTGGGTGGCCTCTACAGATTGCCCAGATTGGAAATGCCAATTTTCACCGAAAATAGCCAGCATCCGCAAAGTAATACTTCCTGGTAGTCCCTGGGAGACCTCCCGACTTCCTTCTCCCAACCCACCCGATAATAATACCCGACTAGTCTCAGTTGCCCTGATAAGGCATCGTAATGTCTGGAGAAAGTTTGGGCTTACAGGTTATTTTCAAGCATAAAGTTAAAGGGTTCATGATATGAATATTCGTTTAGAAGGTGCACAGCTTTCCAGACTGTCACTCTGCATAAATACTCAAATGATTCTCGAGAGGAGACGAATTTTCGGCGTTCCTCCTGCGGAAGTTCTTATTTAAGGGTGTTGGTACTTCTTCAAAAGTTCTGTCGAACTTGACAAGAAGTAACGTGCACGTCGTTACGGTGAGTTATTGCCCGACATGTCACATGTAGTTGCAAATGTGGAAATAATCACTTTATTGGTTTGGGATGTCACCCCGCCATCATAAATGTCAAGGTCTGATCGCCGAAATCCCTCTTGTATTTGATAGACAGAAATGGAGAACGGGAGATCTAGGAAAACTTGTAATGAAATTGAATTCGACGTGTAATTGGTGTGTGACGTCGCCGGAGTACACGTAACTGTGCTATTTTTGACCGGGTAGCGTGGTACCGGGTGGTTAGGTGGGAGGGAGCGGATTAGTGGATTTTGAACGCACGCTGCGGAAGGTTTGATGTACTAATGCGTAACCGCACAGGCCTACTCATCCCTGGGACTTTTACTCAAAGGACAGGATTATGGGAGTCATGTTCCTTTTATAATCATGCACCCATAAAATTGATGCTTTTAATGGTGGGGTGTTCCGATAAATGACCATGTAGCATTCCGTCTGCGTCCCGTTCGACGGACACCGTCAGATCTGTTATTAATTTTTGAATTGAATATCGACTTTATTGAAAAGGTGAGAAAATTTACACCTTGGCTAGTTCGAAAAAGGAGAAGTTTATTAAGCTGTGCACCTCAATCCTAGCTAAGACGCAACGGCATCGACACGGCAGCGGTCTGCTTGTGTGTTGTCTATGGACAGTGTCCGCACACTCAAAAGAGCGCCCTCGTTCATGTTGTCGGTGCGCTAAACATTATTTCTAACATGCGCGGCATAAAGTGACTACTCCGTGCAAATGGCCGGCCTTCTGTGATGAAATCATCCTTTCTGAAGCGAAAACCTTCAGCTTCAGTGAGTAAAATTCGCTTTAATCGGGTTCAAAGTGAATATCGTCACCTACTGTATAAGTTCTTTCTCCTTGGACTACGCTGGTCTGTATTATTTTTGTCTTGACGGTAATACTCTCTTTGCGGCTTTTCTTCGAGACCGTACAAGCAGTGTTGGAGTAAAAGCTTTGGTCTTCACGGCTCAGCCTTTGGTCATCAAACTTTAAGATTAAGGCCAATGCTTAACCCTCAAGTCCAAGGCCATGGTCCTCTAGTATAAAACCACGTTTTAACACAGTACCCCCCCCCGCCAAAAAAAAACCCAAACCAAAAGTTACATCTATATTTTCCCCACATAATCGCATAAAATTGTTTTGAAGTTCAAATAGAAGCTTTGAATGTTTTCTTTTCAAAATTGAAGGCTTCATTTAAATCCAATGATGCACTGTGAATAACCTCAGTAATGTGAGACAACTGCTCTGTCCTTTAGTCCAGTGGGATTACGTCGGCAATCAAAGTGTTGTGTTTGCACCGTGAGACCATTTTAACACTGTAAGATAATTGAAAAGACCTACAAAACGTGAATGCGACGAACTTGGCAGGGTTCTGTTTATGTTAAAACCTGTCATCTTTTCCATCAACAAACAAACAACATCCTGAAATGGTGAAAACTTTGAAGTGATTAATGTTACAGTTGAAGAAAAGATAAAAACCATAATTACAAATTGACTTCAAAAGCCTTTGTTCGACTGAAGCTGTTTTTTGTTGTAAACTCATTGCGCTGTTAATTAAACAACCAAATCTTCTGAAATAGGAATTTACACATTCGCTGGCCAGCCTCATCAATTTCAGAACTAGACAAAATTCTGAAGAAGTCAAGAATCTAAGCTTGCTGTGTGACAATTGTAGGATTTGAATTTAGTGATTGCATATACTTGCAAGTGAATCTGTTTATGATTAGACTGAGTTGTGATACTTAATCGAAATATCTCAGCATCGCAGCACGAGATTCAAAACAAATTTCAGTATGAGTAAAAAAATACTCTAAGCTTTCATTGGATCAGAAATCAGTGATTTAGGATTGTTACTTTGGGAGAAAATGAATGTTAAATTTGGGATGCAGTTTGAACTCACTGTATCAAACTGGTTATTTATTACACTGACTATCTAAAAATCCAGTTACAGATGATAAGTAAAACTAATTCTGTATGGTGCTTTCAAAATCAGACCATGTGGAAGGTGACCTTCTAATGAGCATGATTATCTGTTCCGGAGAGCAGCATAGTGTGATCGGCAGTCCTTAGCATTGATAGGATGATGTTCTTCAAATCTACTCCACTATCTCCCGGGCCTTGTTGTCACAAGTACATGAATGCCTAGAAAATGATTAAATCCTTGTGTTTTGGAAGATGCAAAATGTCCTAGGCCTATTACAGTACCAAAATGTCAAATTGCAAAAGTCTCACTTCTCCATGGCAACATTTTGATTGAATAAGATACCAGTCACAGCAGATTTTGTCAACAGCTATACAGCTGAGCCTCTGTTATGTATGCAAAAATTCAAACTAGACTGATTACACCCAGTGTGTGTCATATGACCCATAATGGGTATCAAGCGTGTCCTCCCATAGCAAAGTCTGTCAAAAGTGTCATTTACCAAAAATAAAGTTGAAGATTGGTACATTACTCACGCTTCCGCTGATGTGTTACCAGAAATTGGCTTCATTTTTGTTAACACTGCCTAAAACACATTTCGCTGTGGGAGGACACCATGTCTGTTGATGTTTGATACCCACTGTAGGTCATGTGACTTAGCAGGCACAATCGGTCTAGGTGCCCTGGAAAATCTAACCATTGATGGGCCTTGCACAGCTAGGCTCTGAAATAGCAAGGTATTTGATTCTGAAGGCTGAGGCATTTGCCTGCAAGCCTCAAGGCAGAGGCCCTAAATGTCAAGTCTTATTAGGCAACCTTAAGGCCAACTTAGCCTCAGCGTCGAGGCACTATATCACTGAGCATAGCATGTCATCTTGAAACCTGACACAAATGTTCAGCATACCTAGGGCCTGTGATCTTCAGGTGTACATACAAATGTGATGTAATGATGATGTCATCACATGATTTTTATGATTTGTTTTGTCTTCATTCTGTTTAGTGTATCTCCTTAACAAAACTTTTTTTTCCGATCATTCAAGTAACCCCGTCTGTTTCTCTGAAATTCTTTGACATCATGGTGATGTCATCAAAAATGCAATTTTCTGATTCCGATATTTGATCATCACTACAATTGATGATTCATAGATATAGGTAAAAATAGAAGTAATGGTCCTGTGTCATTGTGTTCGTGTGTGAGATGACACTGCCTTAATGGCGTGCTCTTCATAAGCCGAGAAATCAAACAAACTATAAAAAGTAGATGAGATTGAGTTCAGATTTCAGGAGCTATTTGGGACAAAAAACAGCCTCCTGCATAAAACTCTTTAATGCCCACAAATTGACATAGCCTCCTAATAACCTTGTGTTTTGTGTCTGAAACAAACATGAACCGTAAAGTGTTTTCTCACAACAGTTATTATTGTATGTAATAACTTGTGTCGTATTCTTGAAACCAAAGTGAATTCGAAACCACCCGGGGGGTGAATTCCGTCCAACATAAGTTTAGTAGTTGAATGCTTTACTTTGTAAACATCTGCAACCACTGGTGGTGGAAGCACGGGGACCACTAGGGCTACATGACCCCCCCCCCCCCAATTTTTTTACTTAGGGGTTAATGGTGTCCCAACCTTCACGCTTTTGGAAGACTCATTAATGGCTAGTGCGTGATACCGGTTGTCTCACAAATGCCCCCTCCCCTCATTTGAAAATTGTTTGCGAAGCAGAACTCTACTTACAAAACTTTTAACACAGTAACTTCCATTGGTTTTGATAATTAAGACTTCTACGAGTTAGAGGGGAAACATGCCCAGATTGTTGCCTATGCAAGTCTCATTGGCAAAAGACTTGACACAACGTTGACTGTTGTAAATTACAATGAGTTAATTGGAATTTGCACTGAGGGGATCTGACTGACGGGCAGTGGTGGTATAACTTGGAGGAGGGCACTAAGTGAATGGTTCCTAGGAACTTGATGGCTTCTATCTGAGCCAGGGCCACACAGCGGTATGCACTTGGCAGAAGGCTGGAAACCTTTTTCTTATCATGTATGCATTGTTTTTTTAGTTTAAAGCGACTATTACAATTACATCGACAGGGACTCTTGCTGCTATGTAATAATAATGACAAACATTTTGGCTACTTCTCCAAGAAATTTGGAGACAGCCATTTGGAAATGTGCAATTTTGTTGAATTTTTGAAATGAGAGACAGCCAAAATGCGTGGCAGCCACAGTGCCCCTTGGTGCAAAGTAGGCTGTGGTCTTCTCTGACTGCAGAAATTTGTGTACAATTTTCAAAGAATTAATCCTCTCCGGACCACTTTACAGCACAATGTTGTTGGGCCCAAGGCAGTCCAGCACTGAGGCTTGATAGGGAGGCATGTTTTCCCCCCTTTCCTGACAGAAATTCATTTTGAGAGAAGAAAGACTGTTTTCCTAGACAGTCACACACATTTTTTAAGAAGTCAAATGTACATTGTGTTTTTTATTATCTTTTGTAGATGTGGACGAGTGTGCATCGGGCACTGCAGAGTGTCCACCTGGGAGAAGATGCAAGAACACCTACGGCAACTACATGTGTCTGTGTCCAGCTGGCTACAAGTTTGCCTACGTCAATGGGGAGCTGGATTGTGTGGGTGAGTCAGTCCACAGATGACTGGATATCTGGAGAAACTCAAATGAAAAGGCTCCTGTCTTGGCTAGTTGAGTGGAGTTCCTGCTTCCGTGTCTGAGTAACTAAATGTTTTCTGATTAAACCTGAGTCTTTGAAAGTTGTGACTGAAGTTATAATTTTTGTCTCAAATGCTGCCTTTGGTCCAAGGTACTCGGTCAACCTCAAGTTTTTGAGTCTTGTCTGAGTTCTTTGATTTGTGGCAACGGTGTTCAGAAACTTGAGTTTGAAAGCATATTTTCAAACTTGTGTTAAGTTGTGATTCTTTGTCTCAACCTATATGTATTTATGCCTTAGTTGTGTGTAGTGTTTTTTCTTCCAATTTTGAGGTATTCAGCCACATTTCAATTTGTGTCATTAGGTCTGAATCTGTTGTCTTCTGAGTTAGTCATTTTTTTTCTCAACATGAAGTCCTGAAGTTTGCTTCTAGTGTTTTCTTTAAAATATTGTTACAGTCTTGAGTCTAGTTTCAAGCACTCATTCTTGGCTCGATGTCGTTGATCTCTATCAATTTGACTGTCATCATATCTCAAGTTCTCAGCTAAGCTTTTCTAATGTCTGGTGTCTTGTTTTAAGTTCTTTGCCTTAATTTCTGAATCTTTTCTTAATTCAGTCCTGGGTCTTGCACAAAGTCTATCAAGTCCTTAAGTAAGTTGTATTCATTTATGGGGCAAGCTTTGATGAATCAATGCCACATCCTCCCTATCAAATTCAAATCATCCTCAAAGTGTTACAGTTGGGTTTTATGTCACAACTCATCTTTTATTCTCCATGCTCAGATGAGAATGAATGTGACAGTAATCGCTGCGATGCTAACGCTATCTGTGTCAACGTCCTTGGTGGGTTTCAGTGCAAGTGCAATGAAGGCTATGTTGGCGATGGTTACAGGTGCATTCCGGTCGGTACGTATACTGTACAGCGCCCAGGTATCAATGTTTTCACTTACTCTCTCATGACAGTACAACTGTTGTGTTGGCTTCCACACCAAGTGTTAACTGGCCTTTACCTTGGGCAAGGTTGTAGGGTACAGATTGGGGGCGGGGACAGGGCATTGAAGGGGGGGGGAGAGAGGCTGCCAGATGCTGACACTATATGGGCTTTAAGTACCATTTGACTTTTGCATGGATGTTTGCAATTTATCCAAAATGTTAAACATGGTTAAATCCCTTCAACCATTCACAAGTTCATAGTTTTTCTGTGAGACACATCTTCCAACCGTGTCACCTAGGAGATGTGCCGTTCAGAAGCGGACTCCGACATTTGAACTGATCAGTGATGCCACATTTAGCCCCATCGTGCTACATTGAATTTAGCAAGCAATAGGTCAAAGCTCTCTTAGTGATTGGGCTGATGATACTGTTGGCAAGTTATCAGCCTCGTTTGTATACTTTCTTAATATATCTAAATCCCTTCCTGGATTCTCCATTCTATTTTAAGACACTACAACTTGCTTGGACAATCCCTGCTTCCAAGACGTGGAATGTACGGACAGACCAGTGAACCCTGAAGGCAGTGTACCAGCAGATGGGACTACCGTAGTCAAGCAATACGTCTGCGGCAGTTGCCCGCCCACGTTTGTCGGAGATGGAGAAACTTGCACCCGTATGTGTTTCAGACAAAATTTTTTCACGTTCTTGATCAATCATTTATTATCTGTAACTGTGCTTTTCAGAGGTGAGATTTTTTCATCCTGGTGTCAGGATTTTTCGAGCCATCTATTTTAAAATCCAGAAAATCCTGAGTATATGGCGTTTTAGGCATAACAGTTGATATTGACCACAAGAAATGAGTACTCTAAGGTGTGCCTCGAAGCAAGCATGGACCCTACACTGCTGTGGAGCCATGATCAAACCTTCGGTTATTACTTCCAGGATATTTTTTATTTTTCTCCAATCTTGCCCCAATGTGGGAGATCAGTGTTTTTGACTCAGCGGAATTAAAATCTGTGGACGATTTGAGAGTCGACGTAGGTCTACATCCGGAAAGGACCCAAATTTATCCCTTCATCAGTTCTTTGTGACTAAACAGTGGATTTAAAGTCCCTTGTCCTCATAACGACT
Organism: Acanthaster planci; assembly: GCF_001949145.1. Next base: position 1,241,827 of record NW_019091380.1, on the reverse strand, counting down.
AATCCGCGGCGGCGATGCCACACTGCAGAGCCGCCACACTCATGCCCACATGCCCTGTTTGAGTGCCCGATTGCACTTTGGCTGGTCATAGCACTCTGTAGGGCCAACACCACCTGCCGGCTGGATGATCTCACCGGAATGGCTTCTGCGTAAATCTGGTCGTTAGTCTTTTTGGCTCAGTGTCTAAAGGCAGACTGCTGTCTTTGTTGACGCATGTTACTGCCATTTCAATATCATCAGGGTTTTGTAAGGAGTGATAGATAAAAATAACGAGATTGGGATGAGCATTCTAATGTCTTTAAGATCTTTAAGAATGGATTTCAAGGGATCACTTCAAAACTATTGCTTTGCCATGCCATTGGATAACCCTTGAAAATTGGCCAATACTGTACTTGGACCCTGCTTTTAAACCATATGCATCACCAGCGTCATAGGTAATTGGAAATAGTGTCATGTTTCATGGTATGTACACGCACATATGCTAGTATCCTATCACAGCCTTTCTTCAAGGGGGCTCGCGGACCACACTGTGCTTCCTCCATGCATTATGTAACGGAAGGAGCCCAAGATATAATAAACCTGAAGCAGGACAAACAAACTTACAGAAACAGGTTTACTTCAATGATGAGGTTCATTTCGTGTCTATGTGATACCACAAACCACAGTGGATGGCAAAATGAAGAAAAACATGCACACAAGCTTGAATAACACTTAGTTGTGTCATCCTGGACTGCTTGCATTCATTCACAACTTTTACAATATGTGGATATATTCTGCGTACACACACAGTGCCTACATAACTTGATTCTCGGGCACATTCACACAACCTTGTTGGCAAGGCCATGTAGTTGGTAATGTTCATTCCTAATGTGGGAAGAGTTTAGATCTTTTTTTAAACGGGCTTGTTGGCTATTTCTGCAGCAATTTCATCAGAAGCCTGTGCATAGCATGCCGATTAGTGGAATTCTTTATTTGAAGAGCCCAATAATATGGTTTTGCACCAAGTTCTGTTTAGGTCATGGTGAGCCCTGGCATGATCACGTAAGTCTTTGATCAAGTAATTTCACAAGAAATGTAAGGGTATGTGCATATCCAAAAGGCATGAGCCTAAGAGAGCCAACTCATACTTGGTCTAAAAGTGACCAAATTGTGACATCAGATCAAAAATTTTGGCTGTGTATTCGAAACAGCTGAACACATTTCAACTCGAGTAGATTTCACGGCCTTTTTTTTCCCCATCAAATTTGCTTCGCTTTTTCCTGAACTCCTCCCAAGAGTAGTTCCTGCAGTCTTAAGTTACTTGATGGGTCAGAGCCTGTCGTGTAGTGTAAAGGTTATTCACAGTTTGACCACCCCTGTAAGTCATGACATGGTCTGGTTATCATGCATGCGCCCATGCATGGTACCACTGGCCGTTGGTGAGTTGCAGTCACTTCCCACAGAAGTGTGTGGTACCTGCAATCATGGAGAAGCAGTTGAATTGGAAACAGCATTGGATGTCGTAATGGCTGGCATCCGACCTTATAACGTTTGCGTAAACCTTTGTAATAAATACTGGTTTGTATTCATTATGATCACGTGCAGCCACGACGATCCCAGTCATGATAGTAGCGGTTGATCCAGCAGAGGAGGATCTGCCCCTAGCAGAGGTCGGTGTCAGGGCGCTGTTGGACCGCGACGATGGACAGACTGAGATTGTCGCAGAGGGCACCACAGATTTGAATGGTCTGGTCACCTTACAAGTGCCAGCTGATGTCCCGTTGGAGCTGGTGGCCAGCAAAGATGACTATGTGGACAGCGTCAAGACCTACAGAGTACACCCAGAAGGAGGTATGTAGGAGATATGAAAGAGACGCACAAATCTTTTGTCTCTAAGTGTCACTAGCAATTGTGATTATGTGGGTACCTACGTACTGACAGACGATGGACTAGCTGTGCACTGAGACCCATTTGTGACTTACAATGTACATGTATATACGGTACATGTATAGCTCTCCCATCAATGTTGAGATTCAGCTGAAGACTCAGTGTAGAGGTCATGGAAATTGCCCCCCCCCTTTTTTTTTTTTTTTTTTTTACAGGACTGCGTATCACATCATATTTTAATGTAACACCTGCACATGTATGCCCTTTCGGTCATACACGGGTGTAACATCATGATGCTCTGTTCCTGGGCCCAATCTCATGACACTGCCTAAACAGCAGAAATGTCATGCTTACTACAGCAGACAATTTTGCTAACTGGGAGCACTATTTCATGGTGGTACTTGGCGTGGTTGTGCCTACGTTTGCACATGCGTAAGAGATTTCCGTTGTGCTGTTACTACACTAAATCAATTTGTCCTCTTAGGTAAGCGTACGTGCCTCTTGCCGTGCTTACTGCTTACCATCTCTGTGAAATACGCAGAGCCTCTGTTAACGTATAATTATGTGCTTAGCAGCGCAGTGAAATTGGGTTGTGGGCTTAACCCACACATTGTTACACCAGTGCCGGCCGATTCCTGGAGTCAATTTTAACTCCATTCAGGAATCACAATATCACTCAAAATCAATTCCAGTTTCCACTGGCAAAACTGGCATGACAAAATGCTACCTTTGGGAATTTCTATACAAAATGATTTCAGTACAGTGCCACCATAAGAAATACGAGGGAGTTTGCCAAGAATGTTTGGTATTGTATTTGGACATAGCAATTTTTAGTTCAAGCAAATGGTGACCTGCCTCATGAGTATACTTCTGGAGGAATATTGGCCACCTCTTCCTCGCACACGAACAGAAAAATTCTGGTCAGAAGTAAACAACGCAAAAATCAAACAGAGAAATCCACAGGACTTTTGTTTGTCTGCCATTTTCCATCTTCAAGGCTATTCTCCTCGGAAGTCCCATTGCACAGCCAAATCAAGTTATCATCGTTGAAATTTTAATTTTCATTATCTGTCACTCCTGATTTCAATCAGGGCATCAGACATAGTCCAAATCAGATGTACATGTAATCACTTTGGGAAATTGCTTCCTATGAAAACTAGTGGAAATACAAGTCTAATAGAAAGTTTGGACTTGATTCTAATCAATTATTGCACAGAACCACCCAACACTAGCATGCACTGGGGACCATTGAAATCCTGCATAACCTTGTTGGGTTCAGCATGGTTAGGCTTAACGGTGCTCATGTGACACAGATGATGCATATGGGCATTGCATTTTCATCTGAAACCGTGCACATTCAGATGGGGAAAACGTGTCTTTTTGTCAACATCAATAAGTTATAAGGAGGTTCTTGTGTGCAGAAAACAAGGGTGACTTGGCAAGTTGATAGCTATGCCTTTTCTCTTAGTGTAGTCCAACCTCATCCGTTTTTCGTCCCCAAATAGTCTAAAACAAAAACAGAGGAGATCTTGAGCAGTTTAGCGCCCCCTTGATGCCTTCCTGGGGGTGACGATGATGGTGTTGCTGACTTAAAAAGAATTCTGTAGTCTGACGGAAGGGTGATTAAGCGGGTCTCACTGAATAACTGTAAAAGTCCAAATAAATGATGTTTCCATAAGGGAATAAATATGTACTTGGCAGGTCTTAAACGTTGGTTTAAGACCAGATCAGGAGAAGGGATGCTGATTAATTGCCCCAGCTCAAAGTGAGAGACATTAATCATAGATAATGTACCTTCCAAGTCAAAAAGTCAAAACAAAGAAAGAATTATGAATTTCATGTGATTTTTGTTCAACAAATTTACTTTTTTTTTTAAACACCCCTCTAGTCATGTTTTGGTATGTGCCTCTCATGAGTAGTTGTAAACAGTCTCCTTTTATGGAGATTTGCTCTGGAGATGGTGCAGGATGCGATGGGCCGCTCTAATGTGAATTTAGAACTTCCAAAATGCGGACTGATTGTTAGTCATTGCGCAAACAGAAGGGGGGTTTTGAATGTTACGACGATACAACGAGGGAAGAGGGACCAGATTTCATAGGTGTTTCGTTGTCATAGGAATGGTTGTACTGTCTAATGAATATTAAGTTGTTGTATTTAGGATATTCACGTTCATTTCAAGGGTTGGGGTTGTGCTTCCTAAAGAAAACTTCCAATTATCAACAAGTTCACTGGACAGCATTGTACACGGGTTACAGACATACCATTGCTGAGGTGTTCTTACATCAACAATTAAATTTGCAAACAAATTGAAATAAAGTCATATTTTTTCATGAGTTGCCAAATCACTCTCCCTTGTGTGGATCGTCGCGATCACATTTTTTCAACCGTTGTGATCCAGTCTGCTCTTTTTTTCACCCACCACAGGTAACGTTGTCAGTATTCAGATGAAGCGTTTCGACGAGTACACCAGTTTCCTCTATCGTGTTGCCACCTCAAAGGCCTTTGAGTTTGGAAGTGGTGGTGAAGAGAAGAATTTCCGCTTGAGTTTACCTGAGGGTATGTATGTCCATTTTGTCATGGACTAGAAGTCTATCAAAGGCTAGACTAAGGTGCTGGACTGGTGACAGTCCTCGGCCAATGTCCTTCTCCAGGACCCATGACGCTTAATTGTGACCCATAAGGCTTGAGGTC
>NW_019091380.1:1212278-1229376 GCF_001949145.1 Acanthaster planci | reverse complement strand
TATAGAAAGTACATGCTCACCAGCGACTGTGGGCATTTGTGCACATTTGTGCTGTAAAACCAAAGGAGGGTTAACTAATCTCCACTCTTTCCAGGCAAATGGGTGAAGGATGGCTCAGGTACCATCACCCCGAGTGAAGACGGACCGACATGGACCTACGAAACGGACCACTTCACCTGGTGGATACTCGCCATCGTGTACACGCCCAACAGCTGTCTGACTGTCAGGACCTGCTACGATTCTGCCTGCACGCAACCCGCTCCCAACATCCCCATCATGTAAGGCGCAGTGAAAATAGTTTCTTTCCCACTGTGTATGCAAATAGCAAGTCTGGTCAGCTATTTGACAATTAACCAATGTAAATGAAACCAAACTTAGGCCAGCCGGCAATGTTTTTCCACTGATCTGATCTATTTCCAAGGATGGATTTGCGCCAGGGAGATGTTAATAAATTTCAGATTTTTTTTCAAACAGCATCCAAACAAACAGCAATTCAAACACTGCATATGCAATGTTATAATACACGTCGGGCAGGGCAAAAAATCCTAAATTAATGATCTTGATGTAGTCTTCCAGTGGAATTTTCCACAGCATTTCACGTCAGTATTCAGTTTTATGATCGACTGAAAGTTTCACTCGCAATCAACTAGACTGATAAAAATGACAGAAATCATGTAGTAGGTGATATGATGCACACATGCCCTAGCTATGGTTGCAGTTTAATGCTTTCTTGTCTGTGTACCTCAAAGTCGGTAAAGGATTTCACATCCGCTTGGGTGTGAAACTTCCTTGATAGTGAGAATTTGTCACAAATGTGGATGCTGTCGCACTTATGCTGTCGTCTTCTTCAGCCACACACTATATTCTTTTCCCGTGCATTTTTGCTCCGGGTATGTATGAACCAAACATGCATGTACTGCAGTCTGTTTGGTTCAATTTGTGCAAAGTATCTGGTGAATTTTTCTGAATACCTCTTTGTCTAATTTAAATGACTGTATGATAGCTGGCTCCTGTCAAACAAGTAAATGGACTGAAGTTCTGAAATGTGCGCAACCAGTTTTCCACTGAATGTGCACAAACTCTTGGTCTCTTCTCTTGAGATGAATTCACCAGAGACAGAGTAATATAGGGACTCTATTTTACAAATTGTAAATCGCTCTGATCTTGTCAGAATTTCTGGAGAGAACTTCATCCTGCATGAGGAGTTTGTGACTGGGGCGTCGGGCTCCATCTGCGCTGACGTCCTGGGCGATGAGATGAACCAGGTGCGGGTACTGCAGAACTGCACCGGGGAGTCGCAGCTGGTGACGGCTAACCCAGCTAAGAGCGGGCTGTGCACGGATGGTGGCGATGCCTGCCAAGAGGTGACTTTCATCATACCTGGTGAGTTGGGACAGCAGTATGAGCCAGTATTGGGACCGCATCGGAATCTGGTGTCTAGAGCTCGGTCGAGGTCTTCCCCATTGGAAACGTGTGGGGCACAATAAGAGTAACCACAGAGTTTAGGCACTGCCCAATTTAAACTTGATTTGATTCTAGAGCCCTTGGATTTCCAGTTCTGCTTGCATAATCACATTACATAGAGATCTCCAGACTTATTGGCCCAATTTCACGTCGCTGCTTAAAGGAACCAGGAAATAGAAATATTTGTATAAATTTTACTGAAACCCTTGAAATTGCATCTTTGAGTTTCATTTAACCTCATTTTAAATTTTTGTTTCGCAATTTTAACCCGTAATTTTGATGCTGTTTTTGGTTTTTATGCACATGCATATTTGCAAAGTCATGAGCAGAACGATGATATCATCCAAGGCACTGAATCTCAATGTTGTACTGATTTGTGCACAGAAAATTTCTAGATTTTGTTAACCACTGCTATGGCAGATTTTTTTGGGGTAATTTATTGCTGTGTAAGTATATGGCAATAATCCTGCAAAAACTTTTTCACAGAAATGTTCCCAGATAGTAAATGTCGGGTTCACAATTTGAACATGAAAACATGCAATCTGAACCGTGTCTTCCTGGATTTACACAACAAGTTCCTAGCGTGGATGTTTGCATCCTAAAGAGGGGGCTGTCTGAACGCAGAGCTTAGTATCTTGGTGAAAGATTTCTACCTGAAGTGACGTAATGCAGGTGTATTGTTAAGTTACATCACTTAGTGATACACCCAGCGTACCATTCAGTTTGTGTTGTGATTTAACCCTGTTTCCGTTCACAGATACTGTTCCGACTATGTGCCCCAGTACCGGTGCGCCAGAGAATGGTGTCAGGATGGGCACTGACTACAGCCTGGGTGCCACGGTCTCGTTCTTCTGTGACCCCGGCTACCAAATCAAGGGCAGCTCCCAGCGCCTGTGCCTGCAATGCGGGAAGTGGAGCGGCTCCGAGCCTTCATGTCCGCTGTCCTCCCCTGACAGCAGCTCCGTGGGCAGCGGAGAAGGATCCCTGGACATCTAAAAAAAAAAAAAAAACAGAGCCAGGGATTGTCGAGAATGGACCCTTCTGGCCATCCGGCAGTCATTGCTGCATTATAAAGGCGTAGTGAAAAACCAAAACCCTATAAGCAGTGCAGGCTTGAAATTGTCAGTTTATTTTGTCTGGTACGTTAGCATTCATCATAGCATTCTCCTAGTATAAATATGCAGAAGTTAATTAACTAGCAGGAAAATCCAATTCACAGCGGCCTTTGCTCGTCTCAGCTTACCAACTGCAGTTTTGTTGCTGTACTCTAACTGCACAAGGCCATACTCTTATTTAATCACTGTAGGTTTGTACTTCAAGTTTCAACCTCGCATGGCCGGTTACTTACAGTTTATGTAAACTGTCAGGAGAAGTCTTGCAAGGAACAGATTTTCATCAAAATGTCTTTTTAAATAAGTGAGGTCATTTTATTTTAAACACCTCAATTTTCCAGGAATGATAGTCCATACTAATCCACTCTGTATAGAGTTTCAATTGGTAGGAAACTACTCTCTAACACAGGATGAAACAAATTTAATGATGACATATTGATATGTTTTAATCTATGACTGTCATTGTTGACTTGAACTAGAAAACAGAATTTATTGTAGTTTTCTGAAGTCGGACAATAGAGTAGTTATGATTTGCTTGCACCGACCATGTCATAGGCATTTGTTCAAAAATTCCAAATCTGTGTCACCCATCTTTTTGTCAGTTAATAACATCCTCAAACTCACCCCTTTTGAAGATGTACCGTTGAATAACTTCTGCAGTGCATTTCTTTCGTGTTTCGATATAAGTTTGAAGATAATTAAATTTTTGACAATCCTGCAAAGCCTTCAGGCCACCACTGTTGGTCAGACCTAGTAGTTTTCAGGGAAAGATCACAAACTGTATTTCTTTTTTCTGTGAAACACACGTGTCGGTGAATGTTTGAATGCCAGTTTAATCAAAGTTTCAAACTCCGCAAACACAGCCCACTGTAACTATCCTCCAGATATATATTTATCCATTTTTAAACTGTAATTTTCTAGCAAAGTTTCAGCTGTCAGATAATTTGTAGAGAAAACTTTATTTTGCTGCATTTATTTAATGTGGACTACTGTGTGCAAATAATGTTAGATTAAAACTAAATGATGATCGAGATTTGGAGATGCTTGTTCATTGCGTAATGGTCATTTTTTTTTCCCTCGGCAAGTGGAAAAGGCCAAAGTAAGAGATGAATGTGTCAGTGCAAAGAAATAGCATGGTTTAGATTAGATAATAAGATAGCTTCATGGAAATGGGCCTTTCTAGCTGAGAGTAGAGCTCACCACTGTTAAAATAATGATTTTTCTGCCTTGGTATAATGAGAAATTGTGGACATAACAGACCGACATTTGCCTCGACAGTAACATGAAACTGAGATCACAAAATCAGCAACTTAAATTGATAGATATATATTTGATGATATTTTTGAACAATAGGGCTTATAAAGGGTTTAGAAACATCTTAGTGCTTTCGCTCCTTTGTTTGGGTTTTGTACATACTTTGGTAAATGCAGGTTTTTAGTCACTTGGGTAGGCACTGCTTATTTGTTTCATTGTTCAAGTAGAGTTTATCATCATGGTGTTTAATAAATTGGAGTCTCAACCAGTATTGAAGGCTATAACCAACAATGCAGTCATGTGATGGCATTTATTTTGTAGTGTGCTCCAGATTTATGCTGATCAGTGGCTTAAATTTGTGTCCCAAATTGAGGGATGGGGATGACTTGCCTGGCCATGTCAATTTGATAAGTGGGGGGTTAGGGGGTGCTGACACCGTATGACAATATAGGGGGCGGTGTTCATGGACCGTACAGATGTACACGTGATAATCATAGGCCAATGTATTACAGTCATGCAGAATTTGACATCAAAATGACGCACTAATGCCTTATTTTGATCTCTCTGAGTGACATTGAATACATTTTGGTTGTTTGGAAGTGCAAACAAATCGTTACAATCTAATGTAATTTTTTACTCACCACGAAAATGTGTGTGTAGGTTGGTGGGTGGGTGTGTTTTGGGGGATGATTCAATAGGCCATCCCCCTTGGTGAAAAAGTAGGGGAATATACCTGTATACCCCCCCCGCCAATGATGCTAATGCCAGGCATTTTCGATTTTCTGGGACTATGTTTTCTTGACAGAAATGCTGGGAATAAACTGAAGAACCTCACCACACGCACGCCTTGTAAAGTTCATATCCTTTCCAGAGACAATGGAAATCATCACACTTTTGAAATGGTCAGCGGAAAAAAACCGCACCGACAAATTTGTAAACTTGCCTCCTATCAATAAACTGAAGGCTTTCTCTTTTAGTTTTGTTTCATAGTTCTGTGAGTTTGCTTCATTTCGTGAATGGAATTCTTTTTTCTCCAACGTATATTCGTGAACAGAAAGGGGGAAAAGCCTAAATTTCTTCGGGGGGGGGATTAAAGCGCTCATTGGCAGCAAACCTACCAATCACAAGTTGGCAGTTCTGTGGTAATTTCACGCAAGCGGGTGATTTTTATCCGAGTCCCTCCATTCTCAGGGGAAGTACCCCCCTTGCCCTTCCTCAGTGGCATAGCAACAAATATATCAAAATAATGATTCAAATGCAAAAGGGTTTTCGCTCTTTCCCTCAAGTCCCTACTCATACTTCACAAAGACATCTTTTTCTCATCCACTATTGGTTTGGAGTGAATTTTGTTTTGCCAATCCTCACAAGTAAGGTTGTCGTTCCAGTTTTCTTAAAAAACTCGAATGGCGCCCTCTTAAAACTGGAATGGCGCCCTCACGTAAGTTTTCCGCGCCATGATACAAAGCTCTTGAGTGCGCACGGGTGAACGTTGTTTCGCGAATTATGGCACAAAATACAGGTAATTATAACCATTTTTTGTTCTTATAGGCGACTGCACTGTTTGCCTTTTTACTGTTAATATGAGGAAAGATACAGGCAGTTCCTGGGGCAAATAGTTGCTTGATACGAAGATCAATTTCAGCTTGAAAATGGCCGGCCGGAGTCACGGGTGTACACTCAAGCATGGTGTAGGCCTGCAAAGTGTTGACATTGTTAAATAATACTATTAATAGTACAGTAACATGGCGCACTTTGAGTTCTCGCCTGAGCCTATTTTTTTTTCTACCTCAGATTCCATTTAAAGTGAAATTTCATCAAAATCCCAATATTCAGTTTCGATATACTTGATTTCACCCACCCGCTACAAAGTTCCGATGAAATTTTATTTTGACTAGCTTCAGATTTTCTGAATTTTTTTCTGAAGAAGAGCAAAATGAACTCTTTTAATATGCATCCAAAAATAACCCCTAGAACTGTGGGGTCCATCATCTGCCGCACTTCCTCAAGGGAGTGTAGTGGAAAACGGACCCCACAGTTTTGGGGGTACCAAAAAATAAGAAAATAATTTTGGAAAAAATGTTTGGTTCAGTATGTAAACGGAGGCAGAAATACTTTATTACAATTTATCAACTTTAAAGAATTTATTAAATGTTTCCCAAGTAGGAGTCTGCAGTGTACGTGTTAAGGGCGGAAATTCATGTTTAATATGAAAACGTTTAAAAAACTTTCTCATTCTGTGTAAACATTTTGCCAACACTTTACAGAGGCCACTGCTGCCCACCTCAGTGTTTTCATACAATGTATACATACAGCTGTAATTAGAATTCAACATTGCACATGGTCCAACCAGTGTAAACTGTAGATTGATATTGGGCCATTTACAACAAGCAATCTTTGTTATTTTAGAATCCAGTTATTTCCTCAAAAAGTACATTAGCCTTGGTCAAGGCGTTCGTCCTTCATCACAGCACAGTGCACGGCAGTGCGCACCTGCCTCTTGAAATCAAGGCAAAGAGCAAACAGCTGAACCAGGACGAATGCCTTGGTGCAACCCTCCACGGAAGCTTATGTTTTTCTTTACTTTTGGGCTAGATTAGTAGCCCACTACCTCATTTGCGAATATGAATATATGTAGATGCAGGCATGCGATGAGTGCATAGTGACCAATCGCAACTAAGTATGCATGTACATATGCCTGATGTATCAACGTGAACAGGCGTGCATGATGACCTATAAAATTAATGGCGGACCACTGCTGCATGACGAGTTGTCTTGTTGCTTGAATTCCGCTGCAGATAAATTAATGTTGGGTGATTTTCGTGCCGAGCAGCAGCAAGCCTTAATTAGTTTTACTTTCTGCAGGGTCACAACATTTTCGTGAATTTGTCAACAGACTACGGGAATTCTGTTATTTTTCAGGCTGCACCTTTCTGCTCGAAGCTCCTCCGATACCAGATACGTAGTCCGTAGCGCTTGTCATTTGAAAAAAAAATCAATCACAATCAGTAAAGCAAAGCAAAGGCAAACTCGATCTTCGATTACTCTGATCAGCCGACAAAAGAAATAATGTTGACTAGTCATGTACATATATCACCACATGTGCGTTCAGTTAACCTTTCACCTAATGACCGACTTGAATCATGCAGTGACCACATGTACGTAGCAATGAACCAATCAAAAAGTGTATTTAAAACATCGATTCTTGTCATTAGCATAATGAGCAGCGTCCAATACAGCTTCCCACGGACGACGGTTGCACCAAGGTGTTCATCCCGGTTTAGCTGATTTGCATATTTCTAAAACCGCGGGAGGCCGCTCTTCGACTTGATTTCGAGTGGCAGGTGCTCGCTGTGCTGCGACGAATGACAAACGTCTTGACCAAGACTAAACGCACATGAATGCTGAAAGGGAAAGAAACAGTATGGAACAGACATTGTTTACAATTGTGTCAATCAAAACGTCAATTTCTAAAAGGGGTGGTTCTGTTTAAATGTTGGGAAAATCTGTAAACAGATTTGGAACTTTTTTGTTTAAACACGTAAAAGTTCCACCCTTAATGTGTGGTCCAAAGGATGAAGCAAGTGACAAATTACTTACATGTACACTGTACTGTCCTGATACAGGTTGTCCATGTAGATGTAGTGTCTGGTTTATCGTGCACTGTGATTGAAGTTTGAGTAGAGGCGTGATGATTCACCAATGCACCAATGCCACAATGTGGCATAATAAACTGTGCATCTTGATACTTGAAGCCTGGAGCTAATACACTTGAATGTGCACTTTCACTTGAACACTTTCCACCTGTTGATCACTGCAAGTGCAATGTACAACTACTTAAGGGACGTCAATCCTCAGTGCATCCTGATTGTAATTCTCCCATTCAACTGCTGGGGTTGTACCAAACTGAGGTACCTGTAACAGTTGAGGCATAGTTTAGATTTTTTCCAATGAGCATGATCCATGTACACATGCTTAGAATCAGTGATGGGCCTATTTGCAGAAACATTTAATCGATGAAACTGAGAAATGTGCAGAAACAAGTGGAGGTTGGTTATAGGACTCATGCAGCCAGATCATAAAGTGCGTTGATCTTTTCTGAATTTTCAGAAAAATCTTGAAAACTGCACAGGCATCTTTACATACATGTACGTGACCTGTCATGGCAAAATTAACGTAAAATTACACTCCTGTGTTTCCTATTATGACAGTTCAAAGTCAAAAATTGAAGGGGAGGCCAATTCACGGGTTTAGTAATATTTGGAAAGAGAAACCCTTCTATTTAATCCCAAAAGTTTTAGCAGGATCTGACATTTAAAACATGATTTTCTTACCAATTTTCACAATAGCATTATTCCTGCCTGGTAAGAAATGTTGAAACAATGTCAGACACAAAGATGCAAATCTTGCAGAATGTCACATTGCCCGCCGTACTTTTACCCTAAGTGTTATACCACAGGAAAGCTTTGTTTTCTGCTGAATTCAAAAATACCAATATCTCAATTTTTGAAAATTCTGACTTAATTTTAGATGATTTGAAGGTGACAGGTGACATAATGTTTTGTGGCAATGCATGTAGAGCATAATTTCAATAACAAATGGCATTACGCGCGACCCCAGTGGACCATGTGCCCAAAACACGACTCTTCTTTGTACATAGGAAGCAAGCGACACACTGTTCTAACTGTCGGGGTTAATCTGTCCTACCTTTTTATCAAATGAAATTGTTACTGTCAGTTTGCAGATTGTCTTTTTGTGGGCATATGAAACTGAAAACAAAATCAGAACAGACGAGAGCTGCAAACCACCAACACACCAGTAACTGCTAGAAATGTCCCTGATGCTGCATAACATGTACACACGGAATGCATGTGAACAAATAGCGAGCGCTGGTCATGTCACATGCGGTCTAGATCAGTGCTACATACGTCACGGTTTAAGGCTTTTATGTACAAAAATACCTCCATAACTTGAACAATGCCCACACCATTATATCCAATTATTTTGCAGTTTCTGCTTCAAACGGCGTTGAAAGAATCAGAAGTCTTTATAGGGTCCGGACTCATCACTGCCAAGTGATACAGAAGTGCATTTCTTTTCTCTTGGGTACCAGTTGTACATGTACTGTATGCACATTACATAAACCAACGTTTCCCAAAACTGCAATTCTGGCTTTCAAGCTACTGAAACTAACCTGATCAATTTTTTTTTTCAAAATCTAAGCTTTTATATTTGGACTCATACATGTAGGATCGACGAAAGTGATGACAACACCTTTCCTAGTTTTGGATCAGTTTCGGATCGAGACAAAAACTTGTTCACGAATGAAAAGTAACCATGCAAAAAATACATTTTCAGCCAGAACCATTGTAAAAAAATTGCTTTTCTAATAAAAATTTCTTAATTTGGAGAAAAAAGATCAAAAATGAGAGTTCCAATGAATGAAAAAGTAGAAATTATGTAAAGTTTGACTCACGAATTTGCGTGGTAATGCCGCACCATCCGAAAGTAGGGGAAAAAGCTTTGTTTGTGGTCAATTAACAAACAACGGAAACTCAAAAAGTCATTTTGATTAAGCAGATATTAGATACAAAAGTTGAAATGACTATTCAATATAAGAAAATATTTAAAATCACACGTAGTGAGTGACCTATTGCGCCGTGAATTTTAATTGTTTTTTTGGCTCTTGTGAACTAGAAAAAATCAGGAACTAGGAAAATCACTGCTGCACAACGGGCGGTGTGGAAAACAAAAGTAGCCGTCGATCTCTGAACTGAAGTTGCATGTACATGTATGTGGGACCGGGTTTTCAGCGGCGCGGTGATTTTTCAGCAAGTCTGCCCTTCAGTATGAAATTTCACAGACGTTTCATACATGGATGTTTGTTCCCAATTTATTTCCTTTTTTTTAACGGGTACCCGGCCCGAAAAAATGGAACCTGGGTACCTGGCACAGGCCTACATGTACAGTATCTGTCATGATTTGTGTTGCATCATAAGCAAATGACATTGTTACACCCCTGAACCAGAGTTACAGGTATAAAGTAACTTTGTCCTGCTTATCCGACCCTAAACCGACTTCGGGTTGCTTGGTTCTGCTTCCCATTTTCAGAAGGGTCAAGTCAGTTTTGGTTTTTGCAAACTTTGCAATTGTGATTTTGATAATTAAATAGCATTTCTTTTTGGTGAACTTGTGCACACATGCCAAAACCATGTAGACTACTTCTTGCTTCCAATTGTCAAACAACGAGGCACATATACACGCGATTCCACGCATGTGATGAATGAACTGAACCAAGTGAACAATGAAGCAGGGTATCCTTCTTATTACGTTGGACATTGTTTCCATGTACACGAACTGCCTGCAAGATGAGGCAATTAGATCGGTTTGCGATGCACTTGAAGAGGCCGATAACAGACTGTATGCTTTACCCAAACCAACAAGAGCACACCCACACTGTCAGAACTTACCATGCATAGGAACATATTTGAATTCAATGGCAGGTTCTTCAGACAGAAAATTGGCGTGGCTATGGGAAGTGAGTGCAGTCCGGAAATATGCGACATAAACCCTGTCCAAATACGAGAAAGAAATCATTCTCCCTCGCAACCCTTGAATCGTGAGCTACACGAGATACAGAGACAATGTCCTTATAATATTCAACGGTAGTGAAGACAAAGTCGGTGAACTTGTTACTGCCCGAAATTTAATTCACGCTACGTTTAAGTTTACGTCAGAGATTTCGCACGACCAAGTAACTTTCCTCGATCTCGTCATATACAAAGGCGAACGATTTAGAACAGAAGGGAAACTGGACACTCGGGTAGCTACCAAGAAAACGGATGCATTTCAGTGTCTTGCTCGAGATTCAGCCCACATAAGTCAGTATTTGGTGGATTAATCAAGGGAGAAGTTACGAGATATAAACACACTCTAAAGATTTTAAGGAGAAGGTTGAGTTCTTCAGGGACAAACACATAAAACGTGGATACTCCCACAAAGACCTGACCCTGCTCCCTCAGCAAGGCGAAACTCACAAGAACTTGAGCAGGCAGACTAAAAAGAAGAAAACGAGACTCCACTTGTCTTTGTCTTGCCCTACTATCCGCAAGTGCGACACTCATCTTTAAAACAGGCCCTTCTCAAAAACTGGGAATTAATCAACCGTAATGAATATCTTAGTGCGCTCTTCCTAACCAAACCCCTTATTGCCTATAAAAGACACACAAATATAAAGGATGACCTAGAACGGTCGAGGATTTATCGCTCTCCACTATACAAACAAAAACAAGAAGAAAAAGAATTAGATGTGGAGAACATTCAAATCCCAATGTGAATGCCTTGAGGAACAAAATTAAGAAATGTGGGCTAGGCATGGAATTCCACACCAGAGAAACCCAAACTGGAATCCGCATACTCCCATCATGCACTGGCTTGAGGGACAAGGACACAGACAAGGACCCTTTGCCATCATTAGTCATAAAGAAATACATGAATAAAAGAGCCAGAAAAGGTGACTGATGAAGAGCGAAGAAAGGGACAAAAAAATATGCTCTGCTTCCCCCCACACAGACAAAAAAACAAGTGGGACGGGACGGCATATTACCACCGGTATACATTAAATTAAATCATTTAGTGAATTAGAAACAAGAACCACAATATACACTGACGAGCCCTTGCGTCGCCTGGCTCCGGACACGGAGATTTAAAACTCCTGCTCTCTGGGAGACACCAGCCTAATGGGCCCGTGGGCGAGTTACGTGTTGACAAGCGTTACCCATCCCACCTTCCTGATCTTGCATGGGACCAGTGACGACTTCCTAGTTAAGTATTGTACCCTGAAAATGAAGTGAACTTCACACATTCTTTCTAGGAAGCTCCGATCTGTGTAAACACTGGCATCTATGCCAGTGTATCAAAAGCGGCATTAACCTAACAATCTCTCCATGCTGGTCGCTAAAAAGTACTCATAAACATCAGCAAACAGACTGTTCATCCATGACGCTGTATAAAATCAAACAGTAAGAAAAGAGTGTGAGTTAACCATGCGTTCCATTAATTGGGACAGAGTGGAGATGAGAGTTATAGGAGGATAAGATGGAGGGTTGGTGGCATCTTTCCCTGGTTTGAGAAGAGGAACGAGGATTGTATCTTTCCACTGTTTTGGACATTGAGAAGCATGCCAAATTCTCTGATTTCCAAGGGAAAATGTTTAATGACCATGTTGTAAATATTGTTTTTACCGGGTGTCGTGCATTTGAAAGCATCAAAAGCATGGTTCAGTTAGTCGATGTGAAACGGATCATTAATGACACAGTCATTGTCATCAATTGAATTCAGATTGTGTTCAGCCTCTCGTTTCGTATTAATAAAAGAGGGTTGTAGTTATTAGTGCTACTTAATAGGCAAAGTTGTCCACAAGTGCCTCAGCTTAATCCACGTCAGTAATAGTATCATTGCTATTGTATTGAAGGACCGGGATACTACGCTTTTTATGGGTAAGGTTGATCCGTTTAATTTTGTTCCGCATAACTTTAGTGTTAGTTTTAGTATTCAGATTGTTGCAGAGCTTTTCCCAGTCCATTGTTTTAGCAGCTTTCACCCTAACCCTCCTCAATCCTTCACCTGTTGGAGGATCGAGGAGGGTTAGGGTTAATGATTTTCTTGGCTATGGGTCAAACTTTTTTATAGTTTATTAAGTCAGACAGAAGTTTGGTATTTCTGAATTTTTTCAAAGGCACCTTTTTTGTTTTCAATAACTTGCTGATGTTCATCATTCCACCTGGATGAGGGGTGTTTATTAGTGTGATTTGGGTTAGTTTTAGGTATGGAAAGAGTCATCACTTGATCAAGTTCTGGAATGAATTTGTCATGTGTCATCAATACTAGTAGTGTTATCTGGTGTAGTTACTAGGTGGTTGCATTCTTCCTCAAATTGACTCTAATCAGTTTTCCGTAGGGACCATCTAGGTGCTGATTTATAAGCTGTTTTATAAATACAATGGTGTGTATTTATGGGCATTGGGCAGTGGTCACTTGCTCAGTGTCGTTTAGCACCGCCCAGAGACTTTTGGAGGCTATACAAGGGGAAGCCCGAGTGATATCAGTGCAAGAGAGAGGGCTATGAGAGGAACTCCAGTGCCTTCACCAGTGTTAAGACAAACCAGATTGCTGTTGGAAATGATATCATCACTAATTTTTCCATTATGGTCAAGTTTAGAGCTGCCCCACTGTTGGTTATGGCCATTGAACTCACCACAAATTGTGCATGGCTTATTTGCATTGTCAATGATCTGGTGAAGTGAATGAAGATCTACATGTAGTTGAGAGCATGGGTTATATAGTGTACGGGGGGGGTGTATTCTGATTTTGTTATTGCAGTCGTCATAGATTTCGCCCATTTGGAATTCTACTGGGGTGCTTGAACCTGTTTTGTAAACATGCATTTAAACGCAATACCACACTTTATCAAAAGAGCACATCCACCACCACTTTTCTTGTTAGTGTTGTTTCTATCATGTCGGTAGATGTCATAACAAGGTAATCTAAAATTCTTGTCTTCATTTTACTGTGTTTCTTGGATGCCAATGATATCTGTTTTTGTGGACCAAGAATGAATGGCTTCTTGAAGTTCCTTTTGATGGGCTATGAAGGATTGTGAATTCCATTGTAAAATAAATACATAAGTCTGTCATAAGAAGATGAATATTCATATTGATTTATTCGGATCTCTTTGGGGATTGGTTTGCACTTTGCTGGGTGGTGGTAGTTTGTGTTCCCGTGTTCATTGGGTGCGATTTCAGCGTATCCCTTTTGCTTGCACTGGTTGGTGACTGTGATGTAGTTCTTTGTCTTCCATGTTTTTCTGTATGCTTTCCAGATTCCTCAGGTCCAGGGCGGAAGTGATCAATTAAAGATTTAGTTTCAGCTGTTCTTTCGTCTTTGCCTTTGATAGTGTCCCAGATTGGCATCACTCCAGTGAGTAGCTCTAAGATGTTAAGCTCACTGCAGAGGCATTGATGTGGGAGGTCCGTTTGTGTGAATGTCATTTGTTCAGTTTGGGTAGTGGCATCTTTTCGTTGTTTGGCAGGTGGTGTGGTTTGGGATAGATTAGAATTATTGATCTCTTCTCGGGAGTCCCTCTTGGTTGCTTTGCAGGTGTCGATGGTTGAGTAGCTACATTGGGACTTATTGAGATGTCTGTCTTGATGGTTCTCGCTGCGTCTTCATATGATATGTTACAGGAAACTCTGATATATTTTGGATTCGCTTTTCCTGTTTGATAGTGTTACATCCCTCGTACTGTAAGCTGATAAGTGTTGTTCCCCACATCCGCAGCAATCTTTACCTGGTCTTTTTGTTGGCATTGCTCATACAATGAGATCCTCCATACATGTATCTTACACATGTAGTTGAACTATAGCAATTACTACACTCTATTGACATGACCAAGTCGTTGGCAATTAAAGCATCAAATTACAGGTGGGATGAAGTGTTTGACCCGGAAGTTTTCATAGCCCAGTTGGAAAGTGTCAGGAAGGGTGGGTGTTTTGAAAGTTAGGCAGACAGAGAGGCTTTTCTCTAGTTGGCCGTCTTTTCTACCCATCAGGCGTTTAACTTCCAAGACTCCATTTTTCTTGCAGGCCTCCAGAATCTCTTTTTCATCAATACCGGTTGGTATTCCAGTGACAACTCTCTTACTTTGTGTTTCTGATTTTGTGTATTCAGTGGTTATATGGCCCATTGATCTAATTGACATGGTTTTTAGTTTCTTGCCTGTGCTGAAGTATGGCATCTGAATGTAATGCCCCTTGGTTATTCTTGGAGACACTTTACGAAATTGCCGCTGAGACTATTCAGAGCTTTGCCTATTTTGATCAGGGTCAACCTTAGCTAGTTTGACATCTGGAGAGTTGATGATGACTAGAGTTGGTTGGCGTTTAGTATCTTGGCTCTGGGTGAAACGACGTTTAGGTCGGGAATTTTGATGGGGACTGCTGTCTGAGTCTGTGTAGACATCACTGTATGATACGTGTTTTGGTCGTTTACGGCTTTCAGCATGTTTAGTTTGAGGTTGAGATTCATCTTGAGCCTGACTGATTAATCTGTCTAGTGTTGATCTGTGTTGGTTCTCATTATGGAAAGGGTTGGATTGGAAGTATTGATTAGATTGTGCTGGTTGGTCCCAAGAGGAGTCTGATTCCGTTGTGTCTTCCATAAGGCATCTAGGCCTAAAAAAGGCCTAGAAAAGTGGGACAATATATTTAAGACCTCCTGGTCAAGAGATATTGCTTACTGATGAAACGAAGTTGGCAAAAGTCATGCAAAAAAACGAAGAGTAAAGGCCAGAACAGTCACTGGGTGAAGAAGATTCAAAATTGTTCGCGCGCTCTCGAGCATCCAGTGTAACACGTCTGATCGCGGCAAGACTCATTTCATTTTTCATTTCATTTATTTAATATATATGTTTATTGAAATACATTGAAATTCGTTGTGGTTTTGCGAGCGTTAAAAACTTGATAATCAAAATATATGTACAAAACAATAATAAACGACACTACAAAAATTCGCTCTAGAATTACAACAAATAATTTCAGACAGCATATCAGGTAAAATAACAATGGATTATTAGATAAAATGGGATTAAGATAACAATAAAATCTGATGGGTCACTGATTAGGACTTCGATTGCACCTGTACATGTACTTTCAATATTAAAGTGAACTGCACTTGGATAAAAACTGTTCAAAGTTCGAGTCGAATCTGTGTGAATTGATGTGTAACGTTTATCTGATCTCATCCGCTGAAATAAGTCATTCGCAGGATGGAATCCATCTGAGACAATTGACATGCGCTTCTTTAAGACCCGTGCCTCATAAAGTACTCAGCGAGCTCTCGCGGCTGTATGTAAAATATTTATGTGTAAAATGCTTGAGCATTATAATTGTGTGCGCTGGTTTTCATTGTGTTTTTATTTTGTATGCCTACAGATTTCATAATCCTGGACTGCCCTGCCACAATCCACTTGGTGCCACCTCTGACAGGAGAGATTTCATGATCTTGGACTGCCCTGCCACAATCCACTTGGTGCCACCTCTGACAGGAGAGAGTTCATGATCCTGGACTGCCCTGCCACAATCCACTTGGTGCCACCTCTGACAGGAGAGATTTCATGATCCTGGACTGCCCTGTCACAGTCTACTTGTTGGTGCCACTACTGACAGGAGAGAGTTCTTTGTTGCAGTTGTGATGAAACAAGAACATGTACACTGTACAGCTTCAGTGACATTGTCAACTGTGCTTGACATTGGCTAGAGGGAGGTTCTATACTGTCACAGCAAATGGAGATGTCCACATTGCAACAACACAGGCTGGCTGAGACTTATAGCTGACAGCGCCTGCAGTATCAAGCACTCAAGAAACTTGTATTTACTGTGCCTAGTACGGTGAGGAGTTACCATCATCGCTGGCTCAAAACTGCCACATGTGAACATGGACCTGTAAGATATGAAAGAGCTGATCAACGTCAGATGGATACTGAGCAATGCAACTGCCTGTCTGTCACCGGTATATGGCTGGCATAACTAGTGGCAGGACATCATCACTGGTATCCACCACATTATCAGCTGTGGATCAAGCCTACATGTAGCAATCTCCCCTCAAGTCCGCATCCACCCTGCAGGATACCAGTCATCCAGCTACATGTACATATGTCAGCATAGCAAGTCACAGGATGCACATATGTGTACATGTTACTGCTAGCCACATCAGTTTGGAATGGTCGATGGATGCCCTGATTCAAACTTGACCCTGAGCCACAATTTCCAGTCACAGGGCGTATGTGTAAATGTTCTGGTACATGTACATGTGTGTACCATGGATATTGACATCACTGCAATTGTCTTCAAGTGTGCATCAACTAGTGGATCCCTGATCTTCAGCATGGCACTGATTACAAGGATTCGTCTTAATTATCTGCATTCAGGAGTCATGGAACGTCACTGCTGTATCCCACATGAAAGTCTGTCTACACGAGCAACGGATTATCCCACTACTGAAATGACTTGAGTTTTGCAATCCATGATTTGTGGAGAAGTACTAATAGTACATGTACATACATGGTGACATATGTACATGTACATCACCGGAAACGTGTAAATGTTCATCAGCGGGTTACACCTGACCACCTTGAGCCATCTGGCAATCATGGCATGAGACTTCCCATATAGAATTGCTGAACGACTGCAGTACATGTATGTACATGTCCACTA
>NW_019091380.1:1198866-1209198 GCF_001949145.1 Acanthaster planci | reverse complement strand
CACACTTGATCAAGGCATTGACAAGGTATGAAAACCAGTGCCGAATAATTGGCAGGAATTGGTGACCTTATATTGCCACTTTTGCCTCCGTACGAACATTCAAAACATGTCAACAGAATGTTGCAGCTATATGTACATGTGTATAATGTACATGAATAATTACAGCATTCATTTGGTCAAGTTCAGCTACCCAGTCCACATATAGTTTATGAAGCGGCTATAGCCAGGTTGAGCCCACAAGCTGCTCTCATTTTGAAAGACACCTAGAGGCATTACAGTCCAACTCTTGCAAGCGCTACCATCATTGGCAATGTCTGAAGCCTTTTTTCTGGTAGCCAGAGGCATGCAAGCCTCTTGTCAGAGACTGGGATGTTGAGACTTCTATTTTTGGCTGGCGAAGTAGAATTACCGCTGTCTTGACTCTCAAAGTTGTCATTTTATGGATGGAGCGCCTGCTTCGTGGTCTTGTTCCAAATGGATTCTCAGAATCCAGACCTTTCAAGTCGTGCTCTTTCATAACAAGAGCAAAAATTGACGGAAGCAGCACAGGAAGAGCAGGCCTGGGTGCACCGTGCTGAAACCATGGAGGAAGGAAAAGACATTTTGAAATGTAAAGTGCAGAATCCAAAGTTTTATTATCCGTTGTTTTAATGATCGAAACCACTATTGAGAACCGCAGCTCTCTGTCAACTCCATCCTGTTGGACAGCCACTCTTGTATTCTCTTGCAACTCTGTCACTATGCCAGTGTAATTCTAAGCTGTAAAAGTGAATACACAGACACGGCCTAGTCAATGCCTTGATCAAGTTAAGTGCTCCCCAGTTAAGTTCTATATTAAAGTGAGCATACATTTTGCTTAAATTAACAATGCTACTCTCCCTCAACTTGCTTTGAAGTTTCTCAACATTTCTCCGTGTCCCAAGTAGTTGAATGAATCCAAAACAGAAGAAAAAACAACCTTCAACCTCGTCTTTGCTCAGTTAGTGCAAGTTCCTTCTCAATTTAATAGTCCTCCGTCAGTCACCAAGGATAGCCTAAATACATTCCTGTTGCTGCTGTTACATTGCCCTGTGGTTCTTGAAGCAGTAGATCCTCTTGTGCCCTGGTGCAGTGGGAAGATCTGAACCTGTTATGGGGCATAATCTTCCACCCACAACAGGGTGAAAACTGAGAAGTCTTATGTCCTATAAAAACTAAAGAAGACTTACTCGAATCTCGCACTGTCTGCAAAGTAGAAAGTATTTTTTCATCTGACACCACCAAAAGGTGTTCCAGTGTTTTGTTATCAGAAGAGATTATACACAGAAGCAGTCCAGATGACATGTTAACTAATACCCAGAGCCAAAATACATACGTATAAGTTCCGACAGCACAGGCGTATAAAAATTCTGTCTGCATTTGAAATCCAAAAACGTTTTGAGAGTTACTGACAGATTTATAGATGGTCCGTCAGTCATGCATGCACTTCAGTGTAATTTTGTCAATCCCAAAATATTTATAAGCCATGACATCACTCCGCCCCTTTGATATCACCATCCTAACAGCAACAATTTGGAATAACGCTGAAGAACTACATGTATGGGAATGGTGGAATGCTAGAATGATAATATAAAGCATGCTACTTGGTATTGCCTTGGACTGAAGACTATCACGCTCCATGCATCAAATCAAACACCTGGCATATCAGATGTCCAAACACCTAATCATCCTCTGTAGGATAAGGAAGACTATTTATAATTAATAGGATTTCAATGAATTGGTAATCTTGAGGTTAGGATATAAATTGAGGTGTACAATATACACGTGCATTACTTCATAACTTTGCGAATTAGTTTAGTTTATTATTAGGCAAGAAATACCTAGATTCTTTCCCGCTATTCAACGAAGGTTTAAATATTTAATTTGGATACGTCCAGTGTGTCCTTATCCAACTAGCAGTTGTCATTATTTACACCTTGCGTACATATATGTAAAACAAAATTGCAAGCATCTTAATAAATCACCAGGGAGTGAATGCAGAATAGAAAAATTTACGAACACTTGTAATTTGCAAAGTGCACAGATTTATTCTGGGGGGGGGGTCGTCTCACCAAATGTTTAAAGGACAACTTAAAAAAAAGAATTTGCAAATTTTCTAGCATTAAAAGTTAACCTTACAAATGATAGAAACACCTATCTTGGCAGACTGGAAATCTGTGTATGGTATGTTTGGCAATCAAAATAACTGCAAATTTAAGTTGCACATGAGTTGTTGCCATCCTGGCGCTAGTCTGGCCTCCAATGAAAAAATGTCTTGAACATAGAAGGCTTTGTGCAATGTAGGCACTTTGTACAAAGTAGGGTACATTTAGTTCATTACCATGAAAAAATGCTACCAACTGTTGTAAGAATGAAGGAATCAGTTTTGCAGGAGACACGAGTGAAAACACCGTCTTCATTTTGAACAACTCTTTAGATAGAAAATATTAGGTCACATAACATATGCCATTACTCTCTGTGCAGTAGTTCTAGGAATGTATTACGTTGTGTTCGTTCACACAGGATTTTTGTCTTGAATTTTAATGGCTGAAATACGTATGTTTCGAGAAGAGTAAACATCAATATCATTGCGATAAGAAATTGTACCACTAATCAATGTGGTCTTGATGAGCTTCACAAATTTTATAAATTAATTAGGGCATGTTTCTGACTTTTGAGTTTTCTGGTTTAGCTTGGATCTTCCTTTTTCTACAGAGGATGTTTGGGTGTTTTCAGGATTTATAAATTTTCCATGGAATGAAAGGCGATTTACGGTAGATATTTGTCAAATTAAATAACTTAAGCAGGCTCTGGGAAAATCCGCAGTTGCTGATGCTTGATAACACAGATAGACTTGGTTGTCAAAAAGAAAACAAAACTAGCAGTTGGTGAATTTAGCATCTGAGTATTCGATTCTGCACATGGTCCTTGTTAATACAAATCACTTGCATTTGGGTATGCAAAAAAAGAAGAACCACATGTGTGCATTTCTCAGTAAACTACCGTTGAGACAGTGAAACTTCAAAAGGTATAATTACGACAACAAGTACATGTATTTGCCTGGAATTCAGTTTCCAGCCCTAGGGTCTGTACCTCTTGCATACGTCGCCACTTTCTTTGTACCTGTACCGTCTTTATTACTTGAAAGTGGGTTTCCACAAATCCAGTTGGGAGCTTTGAGAATACAGTCATTGCTATCGACTCGCGTAGTCTCAGTTGTTTCATGCCAAGGAAACTAAAAATAAACACCATCCAGGCTGAAGAGCCGAATTTGAAAGGGCTCAGAACAGACTGATGACTCACTTTAAAAAGAACCACCATTTGTATATGGCATTACTTTGGGCACAAAAACTTGACTCTACACGCAGAAAAGGCATGGATTACATTTTACAAAATGGTCCAATGCCAAAAATGTGGACTCTTGAGAGTTGTAATATCGGTGCAGTTCTGTCACCAAATGTTCGGTCTTTGTGCTCAGACTAAGTAACATGCACTTGTTCATTTGGAAACTAAATTGAGATTGAATGAGTGAGTTTAAGGCTTGTTCATACATGGTCATGTGCACGCTTGACAGTTTCAATGAAACAGCCATTTCTTGACTTACTGTGGCGGCAGTTGTGGATTTTTCTGGACCCTGTTTAGGTTAGCATGTGAGCATGTGCAATATCTGTGATTAGGTAGACCAGTGTACACCAAACTGCCATGAGATTGTAAGGGTTTATGAGAGCAATACATGAGGATGTAATTGTAAAGTGCATGAATTGATGAAAACTTCAAGTAAATTTAGCATGGAGTACAGGACAGGCTAACCCCGTGTCATCAGATGCCATAGTTTCTACAGATACCAACAGGCAGATTGCTACATCATCGTCCATCAAGGCTCAGAGGAACATGGATATTCAAGAGGGCACATTGGGACTTCAACTGAAAAAAGTTGGGCAAGGGAAAAACAACTTTTGATTGCTCTGCAATCTGACAAAAAAACCCGTAAAACTGGAACATTCCCAACAAAAACTGGGACATGTTTAGAATAAAAACCACTTCCATTGAGTAGAGAAGAGTTTGGCTACCGAGTAAAGAAAAAAACTCTGCCCATTTGTTTGGAAGTTTGAAAAAATGCTTGTGTCACACATAAGATCACCAAATGATTAAACGTTGGCTGCTGCGGCAACCTGATAACCATTTAGCAGTATTTTTGAACATCAAAAAGGGCTCAGGTCAGTGCAAAAAGAAACAACTACAAGTGCAAACTCAGATGAAAAAATAGAATCGTTATTTAACAAGGCTTATTTCCTTGTGCAGTTTTGGAAAATTCAGAAATCTTGACAACCTGATGAAGATGCTCTACAAAAACCCCGAAAACTAAATGCCTTGCTTGAGACAATGAAAAGGATTTTGTAATGGCTCAATTTTGTGCGCCTTTTGACTAGTCGGTGAATTGTTTTCAAATCAGAACTTCTCAAATTTATATACTTCAGACATCGAAAAGGCAGTGCTTTATATGAACAGCAGTGTATGAAATAAAAAATTACTTCCCAACCAAAGTTTTTTGGCTTTTGAGAAGTACTAATTTTTTTCCCTTTATAGGTCTTTATATCTGATACATTTTATCACTGTCTACCCCCCAAAAACATTCTTGAAAAACTCGCAACAAATTTTTGCCGTCATTTGGCCTTGAAACTGCGGCTTGTAAAAATGATCAGCAGCAGATGAGGTCACACATTTCATTTTGAAAAGTAATTTAGTTACCGAGACAGAGAAAACTCTGGAAAGTTATGAAACATGTAGGTGAAACAAATGGCTTGGTTTCAGGAGTTTAACTTGAGAAGTTTGTCACAAGTTCAGGACCATCATTACTGCCGTAAAGTCTAGCAGATATTCAAAACATTTGGGAAAACCAGCAGAACGTAGCCATGTTGTAAATGTTTTATTTCATTTAGATCAAATTCTGCAATGCAACTGGGAACATTCTGAAAATACCCAAGTGATGCAGTTGCACATAGGTGTGAGATTGTACCATTATTTGCAATCGTTTTGGAGTTGTAGAAATACATATACATCTACTACGTAGAAAGTAAACTAGTTGTTGGAGTTAATGCGATCCTTGTTATGTTGCAGTCAACTTAGACATTTTTGATCAGGAGAGTTCGTATACATCAAGAACAACTGATTGCGAGTTAATGCAGTGGGCAACTCACTGGACCTGTTGGCGTCTGTGGGCGGGGAACACGTGGCCCACACCAGGGGGGACTTGTATGCGCTAGGGTGCTTTTTTTTTGGTCGCTCTTTTCAAGTTCAATGTCAAGTTCAAGACCAAGTTCAAAGTCAAGTTCAAGTTCAAATAAAAAATTTTTATTTCAAAATAGATTGAGGGCGCCCTTTCATCAAGAGTCCTTCAACTACTGGCATTTAAAATAATTTGCACACTGCACCAAAAAACCAAGTGTATTGAGGGCGCTCTTCCACTTTACATGATTACTTTCAACATGCACACTCCACCTAGCTTGAGGGCGCTCTCATCAACAGCAGTTCAGTACATGCGCAGAAAAAACTGTAACACGAGATTGAGGGCACCCTTTCATCCAACAGTCCTTCAACTGGCATTTGAACTAACTTGCACGCTGCACCAAAAAACTAAGTTTATTGAGGGCGCTCTTTCACTTTACCTGATACTTTCAATATGCACACTCCACCTAGCTTGAGGGCGCTCTTATTCAACAGTGGTGCAGTCGTGTGCATTTAGAGAAAAGAAACTCCTTCAACTCTGCCCCCCCTCCAAGCAATAAGTAAACCAAATTGAACGAACACGCCTGCTGCCTGTTTTAGCTAATTTCTGCACTATTTTTAATTGAACATGGTGATGGATGAAATAGAAAGAAATTGGCTGGTTCCTGCAGATCTATAGCAGGTGTATTTCATTTGTTTTTGTTAAAGACAATGGCAAATTGCTCTGCAAACTTGTAAAATAGGCAGCAGGCACAATGATCACGAAAGACACGCCATAAAACACATATTTTTAATTCAGCAATTAACACAAGGACAATCTACACCAGCACATCATACATATATGATGAAAAAAAGGTTTAAAGCTATTAACTAAGTTGGTGTAAAGGAGCCTAAAGATATAGAAAAATGGATATAAAAGAAATGGCAGAGAAGCTAGACAAAAGGTCTTTGGTACAAGGAGCAATATTTGTAAATGTAAAACAATTTAGACTAAACCATGCAATGTACATATTCATCTATGATAACTTACTGAAATTCATTGCCTTTTTATGTCACACATTTTAACTTCAGATTGCGATTACAAGTGCCATGTATTTCTCTCCATTATTTATGCTGCATGTAATCAAGCACTAAAGTGAAACAAAAGTAATGCATAAATTTTATACGCAGCTCCAACAATTTAATTTCACTGTAAACTTCCTCCTTAATTTCTTTTGCTGTGTAAGTCAGCCACAAATTCCTTCCACTTGAATTGCCACAAGTACAGAGACATTATAGGGGTAAAGAATGCATCTTTGCATCGGAGGGTTAAACAGCAAACAAATATGATGTGCTGGTGTAGATTTCAAGTTCATTCACACACGTTGATTAATCCGTTTCAGAAAAAAAAAAGAACCAGGCACATGTTTGAATTTCAAGTTTCAATGCTTATCAGGACAATAAAAATGCACTTCAATTAAAAAGAAGTCCTAAAATTGAACCATCTCAACTAAATGGAGATAGAGGGCTACGTACATGGAAATAACCCCGTATTTGGTCAGTGAGAGCAAGGTATATTGACCAATTTCTTGGCATGAAACTACATGTGCCTGGTTTAAAAAATCAACTCTTAGCGTAATACATGTAGTTCCGAGTTTGAGCAAATCCATGGCAACAAATAGTTTCAATCACAGAGTGGATTTGAGTGGTTGATAAATCAATGCTGTTGTCTTCAATGCAATTAACGAAGCCAATAAGCCTCCATTATTTGAAGTGTGTTTTGTGTAAATTGGGTTAATTTGTTCAATGCTAGAATAACCCATTTATCACAAAGGAATAAAGCATTAAACGCCAATACTTTCAGTTAAGAACTGTTCACTAAACAAGTTACAAAGACTTGCTAAGACGCTGTTGCCATGGATTTGCCTAATCTAAGATGAGTGCATCCAGTCTTGACGATGAGAGTTCAAGCAGGTACGCCAGCCAATCCCTTGGACATCGGTGGTGCCATCTTTGACCCCTTTGTGTCTGCACTCCACTCACGGTGTTCGTTGCTTCTCAACATCAGAAGTTTCTGAAATATGGAAAGAGAAATCAAACCTGTTAAGTTTCCTGAAATGCTGCTTTGTTTTTAGGCAGGGTACAGGAACAAGCCTTCATATCTTTGGTTTGAAATTTTCAAGGAGTCCGTACAAATGTGTTTCAGAGGTTGAAGTAAAGCATGGATGAAGATAACTGTGCCAACACATCTTATTTTTCTTCTCACATTGAAGTAGTAAATCACAAGTTCTGTCAAATATTTTTGGCTGTGAAAGCAAACCAACCTCTGGGAAGTACAATGTATAGTACTTTTAATTCATATAAGGCATTGTCAAACGCATTTACCTTTAGTTTACAGCACATTCATTTCACTCTTTTTTAAATACTTTTCAATTTAACTTTTCAAATAAACTTTTAAAGCAAACTGCTTTCACGTACATGTATCAAACTGCGCTGTGAATTGAAAATGAGACATTTCTTCCTGTACCCTGCCTAGTACGTGTATGTACCGCGCGGTCATTACAAAGTTCCTCTACAGTACTAGGGGCCATGACACTGCATTCACACTGGAATGAAATTTGGATCCAGTTGGGGAAATAGATTAGAATTTCAGTTGTTTTGGAAGGCAATGTACATGAACAACATGTGAAAGGCCACTAAATACAGGAAAAACGGGCATTAGAAAAATCTGTTCCACAAGGTGTTGAGGTGTCATAAAAGCAACTACAAAGTCAATTCGCAAACTGTCAAGTTCTTGAAATTTAAAGAGGATAAAGGGCCTCTCCCAGCATCATCATGTCTTCAAAATAGCCGTGCCTAATCAAACCATGATCTGCAGGATGCCAAGTTTGCATCTTTCAGAGAAATGATCTTTATGAGTGACGCACTAACTTCAAACTTGTAGACGCAGGTGCATTTCTGTCATACATGTAAATCATGCAATTCTGCCAAGCATGATCCTCTGAATTCCACTCAGGATGAAATAGCTTCTGCTTTTTGCCATGTACAAAAAAGTTCTCAATTTCGCCAAAAGAAGTAAAAATGACGAGAAAGGTGTTTACTACCCTTTCCTATGATTCTAAGAAAATAGTGGGTCAGCTTGAATTGAGGAAATTATTTTCACTTCTAAACACTGATCCATGAGTACATCAAACTCCTAAGTATTCATCAGTTGTACAAAGAGTTTACATCAGGACTTTGATATCAGATGTAAACCACATTAATTAAGAAATTTGCATCAAGCCCCTCCCACAGAATTGGGTAAAGATGCATTCAAACTGTATCCGTCAGTCAGGTCTTGTTCCCAACTGACACCCTGATGTGAGGCCATTCCAGGGATACAGCACGTGACATGCATTTACCGTCAGCAATCCCTTACAAAGAAAAAAAAGACAGGCTAAATGTTTTATACACTTTTACAAAATGCAAAAAAAGTCAACCCTCCAAAAGTTAAAGTTTAGACAATCTACCTTTACCTCGGTCATCAATAAATTCAGGAAAATGACATTTGAATCACTTGAGTGTAATAAACTGATATCTCACGATTAAAATTGGAGTCAATGACAGGCATTCTGTCCAACAGTCTGGTCTTGCATCATAAGGAAACTCTAACGCAAGACCATTTCAGGGATCCAGGACATTTACATGCATCTACCTTTGGGCATCCATTTTTTCATCATTTTCACGAGCCTGCAAAAAGTACTCCTTTCCCAGAAAAAGGACAAGGAAAAAACTTGTGGAACACACACTTAAAAATAATTTTTCACAATTTATAGGAAACATTAAATAACCCTCCCCTAATATTAACGTGTGGCTTGTACTCATGAAAATGATGAAAAAAAATGAATCGGCCATAAAACCATTTCAACTGAACATGTTGATTAAATACTCTGTATAAAAATTCTTAAATACAAAGAAGAAACATATTCAGTTCTTCCTTGTCCTTAAACACTTATGGTGTGTGAAAGATTATATTAAAATTGGAGGATTCAGATTTAGAATGGTATGAACTACTTTGATGTGATCAAACAAAATGAGTCACTGGTCACATAACATCTTTCCTTGTTTGAACTTCCATAACTTTTGACAAAAAGGTCATATCAACACAAAGTTTTAATTACAACAAAATTGGCATTGCTAAAAACCCTAAATTGACCAGGATTGACAAAAGATTCATTTCGCTGGATCATGTCACGAATGATACCTGTAAATAAAGAATTGACGTACCTCACTTTCAGGGTGAATGTACTTTTGAACTCTTGGAAATTTGAAAAATTTGTCTAAAATTTAGAAAAAAATTTCGAATTTCTATGATTTAATTGTATTGATGAATTTATTAAGCCATCATCCCATCCCCCCAAATAAAACATGTCAAGACGATGTTCCCATCAACTGGGTCATTCTATAAATCTGAAGTCCAAATGGTGTGCCCGTATGACCTATCACAGGAGTGTATTGTAATTACTCATCAAATGAAAATAGCTTGAAATAAATTTTAACAAGTTTTCATTTCAAATTATGCGGGTCATGTGTAATAGGGACACAAAAAGTTACACTTTGGACCCACAATTCCTAAAATGACCCAACTGACACCCTGATGTATGCGGCACCATTCCAGGAGTCCTGCTCATTACATGCATCTATACATGTACCTTCAAACTCCTACAAAAGATAATTACAAGAAGCGACATTTTTTTCTTCATCTATGGAATTAGTCATTTCTGAAGTCTCCTGAAATGGCTGCATGATGCTGTGGGTAAATAATTTGTGGCACAAGAAAAAGAAACCATATTTGAAGAGGTCAGGCTTCCCAGCTATTTTTAAGTTACATGGCTGATAAGTACATGTACATCAGTTGTGGTACTTGGATGAGAGACCTTAAACTCTCGTGATGAACTACTGCAGAGCTCTGACACGTTGGTGAGATGTCATTGTGATGGTCTATACAACTTGAACTACTATTAGTTGAGAGATGTCATTGCAAAATAGTGGCAGTGAATGAGGGATGTCATGGTGATGAACTGTCGCATGCTAGGTCTCCGTTTTCTACTGGCTGGAGAGACGCAATAG
>NW_019091380.1:1152750-1189459 GCF_001949145.1 Acanthaster planci | reverse complement strand
AGGTGGAATCCCACTTGGCAGCTGAGGGTAATACTAGGCTGTTTGGAGTAAAAACAAAAAGAAAGACAAAAAAAAAGATGAATGTGAGCGGAATCAGCATGTGATGTAAGCGACAGGAACGAATCAAAAGGAAAATGGAGACCACTTGCTTAGACTAAAAAAATATTTAAAACATACGTAACTGTTGAAAAGATAGCATTCATACTTGAAGCATATCAATTTTAAATCCTTTGGATGAATACAAACAAAACTATTATCAAAATTTCAAATGGACAGGTTAAATTAAGAACAGTTATGTAAAAAAATGGGAAACATGGAGCATGAACGTGTACTCAATGAGCAGATAGGAAGAGACAGAGAAAAGTTGCGGGGAAAAAAAGAGACAAAGCAAGACCAATGAACTAAAAAAACATGACTTTGGTTAAAGATCCACTATGACAGATGACATAAAAAAGATTCACTTGAACACAAGGAAATTAACCTTAAGAAATGGTCATCTGGCTTTAAAATTCCTAACCTGTGGCTTGGTATTTCTCGGGCCAAATCAAAACTATTGGCTTGATAATACTACAAGGAAGTACTTACTTGTGCCTGAGAGGTCACCGTGGTGTTATCCTTCCTAGCTAAATAGTATGAATTGATCTTCTCAATCTGCTCAGTGCAATTCAGCTGGGGCTATCATGTTGCTGATTTGTATCCTAACCTAGGGAACCAGCTCCATAGATCTAAAGAGGGCGGAAAAGTAACCAATTCATAAAACTCATTCAGACTGCTTGTAACCTTGAGCCAACTGTACAATACTACAGAAGTATTTACCTGATACATGCAAATCCATCCACGTCTTCTAAAATTACAGCCTCTAAAGCCATATTCTCAATCAATGATCAATTGTTGGCCAATTTATTTAAATAGCTTTAGTAACTATCGGCGACATGTATTCAAGCCCATTTTCTTCTGATGCACTGGTATCATAATTGCACAGAAAACATTACTGTGGTCTTTGAAGTCCAAGGAAATTGTTGTCGGATATACATGCATGTACAAATGCATGTAGTTGTATGCGCTCGCCCCTTCATGGCATGTAACGCAAGCCACATTAACATCCCATGAGCTAGTTTGAATTTCATTTGAGGAACGCAGCCAAATTGTGGAAGTTGTATTGTAAAGCAATCAGCATGAAAGGGTGCTTAGGATACAAGTAACTGACTACATATACTGCAGAAATCCTTCAATGAAAAACATTAGAGACAGCTCATGAGAAGCGACCACTGATTCTTGTCTTTCTTGTGTTAAAAACCTTAAAAGGCCAAGAAACTTTTGAAGTTTCAAGTGACGACACTTAGAGCGGGTGCCAAGAATTGCTTGATTTGCAATCACGAGAAAGATTGACGGTACTTAATGCTGACAATCACACTCAGTATAAACAACCAAAACAGGAGTGTTGTAGAGTCCATTTCCAAGTCCTAGAAGTCCTAGAAGTCCTAGAACGTGACATGGTAAAAGAGGGCTCAGGCTCAAAATAACCAGACTACGTTTAGAGAAACAACTCTTCTGATTGTGACTGATTCTGAGTTTTTGTACAAAAAGCAGAGCTGGTAATGGTCAAGTACATGTATTTGCAAAAGGGGCTACAAAGTGCAAGTACTTTTGGAAAAAGTTATATGCTACTTACATCAGAGGTGGCTTATTAAAACACAGGAATACGATAAAACATCCAAGGTCATGGCCCCCTCTGTCCATTTGTATCCCCATATGCATGTATTTCAATGAACCTAGACCTATCACGGTGTACATTTGTCATTTGTGTACCCCAACGCTAGTATTCAATCTTATTCTAGTGACACAGCCAACACTGCCATACACACGTAGTACTAGAACTGTGGCCCCGTTCCTTCCACAGTACATGTGCATGTACATGTATATGCATCTCATATTTTAGCTCCCTTGGAGACTTGGGAAAGGACTCGACAGTAACACCTTGAAATAACCTCTCCCTTGCTGAAAGCAAGCTGGCTGTCCTAGCTCAGAGGATCCTCACCATGCTGGAAGCAGTCTGTAGCATGGGGAGGCCGTACACACACAGAAGAGAGGATGACAAGTCCATGCAGATGATAGGCAACTCATGGATAGGCCTGGTGGAATCCATGGGTAGGGGAAAGGCGATGAGCACCCACAACAGAGACACCATGGACCAGTTAGTGAGAGTTGCGCAAGGAGTGTCTGTTGAAAAAAGCAGCAATTTCTTCCAATTTACCAATTTTACACTAAAAAAGGTTGTAATTTATTAGTTTACTTGGTAAGGATCCAGTAAACAGTTAGACAATTTTGATTGGCAGTGCCAATCTTGTAAAGTGGCTCATTTTTAGGGACCATATTATTTTAACCACACCATGTGTCTGAAAATCAGAATATCTTGAACTGTTATTACTCAACGCATGTTGATTACTAAATGTGACAGCAAAAGGAACTTGCCACTTCTGTCAAAGGCCACACATAAAAATTCACTCCATAGAAATAAACAATTTTTGTACACAGGTATGCTGCAATACCCCTTACTAATCACATGCCCCAAAGCAAGTGATTATCTTTATAACAAAGAAGAAATTGACATGCACATGGTAGGGTAGGAGGTTTTCTCAGCAGCAATGTGGTTTGGAGTGTTTGGAGTGTTTGGAGTGTTGTGGTGGCCTGTGCATGATTGTTGATGATAACATAGAAGCCACAGATGGAATAGAGAACTGGCTGACATAGAGAACGTAATAGGGCAACTTGGTAAACAGACACTTTATATTTTCTGCTTCTCAGCGATTTCTCTCAATTCATTAGAGCTGAGCAAAACACTAACAAAAACTCCCAGGTAGCTACGTTACATGTATTCATCCACGAACTGACAATTGTTTGAACTCTATCACAGTCTGTCGCCTGCAGATGCAAAATGAATTATTGCTGAAAATGTTCACACCTGCAGTGTTTATGAAGTACAGCGAGTCTAAGTTAGTACTGATATACATGAAAGATTACAGTATCGTTAAAATGCACGTCATGGTCTGATATCTGCAAAATGACCTTTATCAACCTGAAGGATGTCCATGTCCATGTATACATACTGTACAGGTACGACACACTTGACAAGGGCATCATGCATTGGGGGCAGGGGGGAGGGTGGCAATCGATGCTCCACATCACAAACAGATGCCACCCTCCGAGCGGAACAAAAGCGGGCATTTTTTTACTTACTCACCGCATAGCATACATGTACATGTACATGTAGGTGCACCATGAGGCGCGCAAGTATATGCGCGTTTGACGCAGAGCACGCTGAGTATGTGTAACTAATTTACTCCGGCATGTACATGTATGGTCTTTGCATACGCGCAGAATGAAGAACCCGCTTGTAACCACCTGTCTTTCTTTTCGCCGACTGGGGATGCAATTCAGCTCAGGGTGGATACCCTATCATGCACTTCTGAAGTATCAGACAAAGGCTGTAATACGGTTTGGACCTTCAACGCTCCAGGTTAGGGTTACAGCATTTCTCCTATACTGCTGACAGTGTTGACGGCCACGCTTGCCAACTAGTGGTAGCAGTGCGCATGCATCTGTCTAATTTGCAGATTTCATGGGAAAGGGTCCATTGGTGGGAGAGGACACGGTCACTGCTTTTAGACTCACCTGGAGGTTTTCCAGATGGCTGAGACGGGTCCAGGCAAAGTGGCCAATAATTCAAGTTGCAGTATGGAAGGAATGTACACTACACACCAGAAAGCTGTGTAGTCTTCGACCGTAGTGTTATCTAGGAAATGGTGTAGCGTATGTCTAGTAGAGTGCTATTAAGGATCACTGCTGTCTTCATTCCAAACTGCTGTCAGTGCACTACAGATGAGGAAGGTCTTGAGTGGCTACATCTTGAGGTACATGTACAGCACCATCAGGCTGCCTGTGAAGAGCGGAAATGTATATGTACATATCAACGATCCCCCTGGGGTATTGATACATGTATATTTGAGGTGGTCAAATAAATTTTGCCAAAATTCTAGCACCTAAAACAAAAGCAAGCATTTCCAAAAAGGGCTGAAATAAATTCTATACAGGATAATGTTATGCATGAACATTACTCTAAAATTCCCCTCCAAAATAAATTGATCTTGTATCTGTGCCCCTCTTTACCATTCTGAACAATTTGAAAGTCCTTTCAAAATGTCTAAATTACTTTGCTTTTTCCTTCCTTCTTTATCTAAGGTGTGAGGTGGTAAAATTCAACAGAAAAGCCTGAGGTGGTCAATAAAATCAGTGAGGTGGGCCACCTCACAGTTGAATAGGCAGAGAAAACCTTGATGCTACACTGTAGCAAAGGCTGGTCTCGCCCAACGAATGGGGCTCAATACTTCAGAATTACTACAACATACTTATACTGTGATGCATTTACAGGGAAGTTGTTTCTTCCAATCTGGGAAAAAAGTAAAAATTTAGAGGAATACGTTTCACCCGAGTTTCACCAATGTTCACTTTCCAGGGTTCACTTTCCCCTGAGGCATCTTGGGCCCATGCAAAACCTTCCTTAGTAACAGCAGTTCAATAGACCACTCTCATTTTGCTTACAACGAGTATGGGCAGCCAAAGTTTGCAGAAAATCATCTTTTGGTTGGTTATTGAGTTTACCTCCAATTCCTTCAAAATGTACACTTGTCCCATTAATTCTAAAGAGGGTTGCACTTTCATTTAGAATTCAGTAGTACATGTACACCGTATGTGTATTACTATCCGGTGTTCTGACAGCTATGTTAGGTTTTTAAGACTTAGTGAGCTATTCTTTTATATTTGGATTCATGGCCAGCCATAGTTTTACTAGCTACAACAAGGAAAGACATGACCGTGGATGATACATGTACATAAGCTTTTAGATGAATTTTCTGACGAGTCCTTTTGTCGTCCCTATTACCTTTTTCTTCCACTCCCTCTGCGGTGAAAAAAACACTGCACTTCTTGTTCAGAGGAATTTCCATGATATTGTCTGTCTGTCACAGACAGTGTTGACTTGGATGAAGCCAAGACAGGTAATTGGTATTTCTCCCAGCGCTGAAAAGAGGCAGGCTCCATTGATACAGTGGCCTGCCCAAAGCATGCAAGTGCATGGATAAGAAGAAAAACAGTGCATTTAATGGTACGACTACATCTCAGGATTCTGCAGAATTAAAAATAAAAAAAGCAAAAAGAAAAGTACCGGTACATCGTGTATGGTATAGGAAAATAAATATATGGATTCAAATGACTAGTTAAAAAAGCAGAAAACTAACCTTTTATTTTGGAAACGTTGGAGGTACATGTACATGTACTGTGCAGTTATTATTTCAAGCAATGACAAGGACACATACATATGTACATGCATGTTAAAACACACAAGGCAACTTGGATTACTCTTTGAGACCAAGAAGTGGAAATAACCACGATTCAATTGCGTCAGATTAATAAAGTTTCAATACTGCTGCAATCAGCATTTAGGAAGGACACAGGACAAGTCTGAACTGCCTGGGGCTATAACATCTGGCCAATTACCGCTTTCTTCTGGCATGCCCGGTACGCCCATAGCCAGAGCACAGTGAGCGCTTGCTACGCACCATCTGTTTCACAACTACAAAAGCCCTTTGGTCCCCTACGGTCACAGCCACAATATTTCGCTGGTAATGTGCATCCTTAAAACTTTGTGTACTGAGGTATAGGAAATTGAATATTCATGCCTTTGTTGGCGCTTAGTATGATCTCATTCCAACATTATATCTAATGCTTGCGCAGTCGCTTGTATTTCACCAGGTGCCCCTAAATGTACGGTAGTGATGGCGCCAACAGGCCGTTGGGGGTGCTGGTGTGGCTCCACGGGGCCGTGCCGGGCCCTGCCGGTCGGCTTGTTGGGCCCGCCCCTGCGGCGCCGGCGCAGTAGCATTTTGGGAATTTTCCATTACCTCAGCGTTTTTTCCGCGCCAGTTCTGGCAGACATGTTTTTAGTGTGATTTTGATCCACTGCGAACGTGAGAGGAGATCCAGATTTGATTGTACATTTATATAAATGTGCGTTCGGTGGTATTGGAGGTGTAATAAAGGCCAGAAGCCACTGGACCAGAGGACAAGCATCTCTGCCCGTTTTCAGACGTGTGCCAAACTCACAAAAGCGGCGACGTTACAGTGCATAACGTGTGCATTCATTGCCCTTAATGAACGCTTTCTTCTGGAGTTATTTTAGGAATAAATTGCCCTGTTGTTTACAAGATTTTGTTTTGTTGGAATCATTTTTATTATTGTATTTGTACAAAAACGTATTTCACGAGATTTCATGATCACTCCATGTGATGAAATAGCGCATTTTGTTCCTTATGAACTTAATTTTCCAGCAGTAAAGTCTGTCACAGTGTAACCATAGAACTAATTGTTTTAATTTTTAAGCGTGTATCATTTGTTTCCTTTTTTATCTCCTTGTAACCTGTGTAATAATGGAATGGTCCAAAAAGTTTTTATCCAATCATGTGTCAAATTGTTTGCCTCATAAATGTCTCAGCCACTCATGATGTTGGAGTACTTGAGTGGAAAAACGCCATCCCGTCTTATGCAAGAACGCTTTGTGAACAGGCCACGGTAGTTTAAGAACGAGTGGGTCCTAATTGCCTAACAATAAATCCACCCAGTTAAGCTTTAGTGTATGTTTGCACCTGCAGTTTTTCATTGTGGTGTATTATAAGAATGAGAAGGTACATGTAGCTTGCTGAGATAGAGAGAAAGAGGATGAGAAGACATTTTGGACTTGGCAGAGTGAAGATTGAGAGAAATCCTCTGAGCATGTTTGAGACCGGCTTCAACTGTAAAGACAGAAATCTAGATTCAGAAGATTAGGTCTTTGGTCAGTTCTACACATGTAGATACTGGGTAGGCTACTTTGTCCCAGTACCAGAATTCGGCAAACCAGGCCGAAATACCAGACCCAGACCATATAATTGTCGCCCTGGTCGTCTTGACACTCGCCAACAACAGTCCATCTCACAAGTATCGGCTAAGCTTGATTATCGTAAGTGTTAAGTGAATGACTATTTTCAGTGTGGCATGTGTAAACTACACCTTTGATAAATTTATTATGACATTGTAATTGGTTGTGGTATTTTGTGTTGATGATTGAATCGAGTAGCAGAATTTCATGATTGTCGACCTTAGACGATAAAAACTGAAAGAAGTCAAAAGTTTCAAGTCTGAAGTGGTCAAGGAAAAGACCAGCAAATTGATTTAAAGTAGAGATTTGAGTTAAATTGACCGAGTTCAAAAGTAAAGCATAGAAAATAATTCGTTGATTGTAATGTACGATGAGAGAATTCAAAAGGTTTTGAATGTTATGCCGTTTAGGTGGCCTTCCATAATTATGAAGTCGAATCTATGGACCGACTGGAGACGCCGAACCTGAGATCGAGCAGTTTGACAAGACCAGAGAACTGGGTTTACTGCTACCGCATCTGAGTTACTCGGCCCATGACATGCATGAGGTGCTCACAGCTAGACAAACCTTGAAAACACCATTGGACACTGCCTCATCTTAATCATTTGTTGTAATTTTTTTTTTTAAATATACCGGTATAAAGACTTTATGTAGCGGAGTATAGCTGCTTTACAAACTGTACTTCTTAACTGGAAAAAAGAAAGTAATGTGACTTTTATGATAAATCAGATTTCAGTGGGTTTTTTAAGGAAAGAGTCAGTATTGATAAAGAATTGTACATACATGTACGTGTAAAGTAAAGTAGAGAATAACTGGAAGTTGAATTGACATAATATACATGTACATGTAGTATTACGAAGCACTTGAATCTGTTTGGCTTTTATTTCATTTTGTGTGTTGTGTTCCAGATCCGGGGTTGCTGTTTTTAAAGTAAAAGTTAAACTTGCAAAGTTATCTAGAACGGTGTCACAGTCAGTCTTTGTTGGCCAGTCTTGGCCAAATGCATACCAAGTCTTTGAAAACTTATGTATTGGAGAATAAAATTACAAACTTTGCGGGGATAATGGAACAGTGTATCAAAATTCTAAAAAGTTTTTTCACGATGGCAAAAGTAGGTCTAAAATCAGGGATTTCTCTCTCTATTTCCTGGTCACAGCAATAAATTTGTATTTAATTGCAATCAAAACACTACAAGTATTGCTAGGATATTATTGGCCCCACTTGTCCGGCTAAGATGTAAGCAGTAATCAGGCATTTTTGGAGTGTTTTCAACTAGTATTATTTGTCTTGACTTGGCGGCGACTATCATTGAACAGTTTGAAGCGCTAGAGTTACAACTCCGTCTGTGTCCTTCCTCCATGCAATCTTTATGTCCACGGTGACATGCATCGTGAAGTCTCATCTACGTGCCAAACTACATGTACATGTGCACATAAGAGCAAAATGGCAGGCACATGGCAAATAACATACATGTACAAGCAAAGTTTCCACTGAACCAAAAATTCAACAAACAAACAGAACGAGACGAGTTTGACACAAAGTGATCATGTGATCATCTGGTTGGTTGGGTGACATAACATATGACGTCATCAGAAAATCTATTTGGTCTCATCATTTGCAGAGATAACACCTGTAGAGTACATGCATATCAAATTAAGAAGTCTAACTGTCTAATAGACAAGAAATTCTATGTCGCACATGTACAGTAGGTGTGTTTTAAACAGAGCACTGGGCTTTGCTGCATCTGTTCTTGTAGACAGAGGTTAGGAGAAATATGTCGAAACTGCCAAAGGATAACAGGTTTACAAACTTATGAAGTCACTGATCGTGGAACAATTGCTAAAAGCACAATTGTATCATTATCCTGGTTCAAACATGATAATTTTGAAACTGACTACCGGTAAGTACCAGTAACAATAAGTATCAGTAAAAATAATTTCTGTATGATTCTCCTCTTGAAAAAGAAAATGTACTATAGATATTGCCGGCTTAGTTTGAAAACCTTAAGTCTACAATGTAGGTGTTCAGTTATGGACGAGTCCTTGGCTACCGAGCATGATGTTCTCCCAGATGCTGGTACAAAAACACAAACCAGTGCCATTGGCAAAACCCACCCCTTGCAGCTTTTGTCATGCTGGCATCTGGGGAGCATCACGTGTCTAGGTAGCCACCACACCTTGACTAAATGCCAGTCCCAAGTCCATGTTATACAGTACATGTACAACGTACATGCGATGTTCAAGCATTCACACCATGCCTGCAGTTTACATAAAGCATGACTCGTCAAGTTTTATATGAATGAGTAAGTGACGGACAACTAGATTCATCGGGGGGGGGTGGACCTACTCTCAAAAGGCGAGCATCTTAATCAAAAAGCAAGATTTATTTCATCATTTGAAGGGCAATACAAGATATTTTGTTTCAGGATGTATTTTAGCAATTTTGGAAATACATGTACAGTGGTACAGATCTTTTCCTTGTAACTTGTGGTCTGTTGATGTCATCAGCTTCAAATCTCTGCATGAATCTGCATGAAGGTCAATGTATTTACCAATTTTTAAGCCGTCACAGCAAAATTTGCCACAGACGTCAATGACAATTGCACTTTTTGACATTTTTCCATCTTTTGCTATAGGGCGCTTGGGTATTTTATGACATCATTGTTCCAAGTTTGGAAATAATACTACATGTATCTTGTGGTAGACACCGTTTAAAGGCAACTTCGTAAGAGGGCATCTCTGGTTTGGACCAGAAGCAAGGGTCAGGTGACTTTACAAACTACACAAAAATGAAGACTTCTTTTCATTTTACCACCTGCCGCAAAGAGAAAGATCAGAAAAATCTCATGGTTGATTTTGTATGACTTTGTAATATCAAACTTCAACTGCTTGTAAGTTGACACCTTAAGACATCACTCATAATGACATCAGAGTAATATGCACAATTCAGGATCTGGGTTGACATATATACACTGTACATGTATGTATGCTCAAAGTTAAAAGTTTGTATCTTTGACAGTTCAGGAGAAAAGCCGAGGAAAGTTATTAATGGGAAAATGACAGAAAGAAACAAGATTAATCCTAATAATTCTAAACCAAAGTACATGTACTACATGTACATTTGTAAATGTAGATGAGCGGACTGTGGTCAATTACTTACAATGTAACAAACAAACAAACAACTGTTACAAAACATATTGCCTACAGCAGAGCAAAACATGACTATGGTCTTTGTGATGATTAAATAAATGTGTAAATCCAATATCTTGCAAAAAACAGGCACTCATGTTGACTTTAATCTAAAAAAAGCCTTTCAAAGGAGCTCAAATCTCATTGTTATCTGTGATGTGATTGTGTTGGGCATGATCAATCAATGTACAAGACCGACTGAACTGCACTATCAGTCCAACCTGACAGACATCTCATAGAGTTTACTCCCGCTTATCATAACAATCTTCCTAACCATGAGTGATTGTATAAAGCAAATGTAATTGGTCAATGGTACATGTACACTGTAGTAGATAGATATTACTGGAAGACAGGCCGACAGCACAACTCACAAACCTTGCACTGGTGATCATGGCAAACAAATCTGATGAGACATCCTGGATGTATTTGGTTGATGATAGCACTTTCTGTTGCAGCTTATGAGATACATGTATACTATTCAGTCAATGCTGTGAGAAATTCTTATACAGATGCACTTGGCTCAGGGCAAAAACAGACCTTTCACAAATAAATGCTTAACTATGCAATGTAAGAATGTTAAATCAGAAGAGCTGAGTCAAGAGCCCAGACGAGATGGAAAAAGGACAAAAAGACATTCCAGATACATAGGAGATTGTGCTCCTACAATACATGTATATTGTACATGTGTGGTACATTCAGCTACATGAATCTATCCAGAGTACTCCTACAATCAAGTTCAACCAGCTATCCAAAAAACAAAAGGGTTGTACATGTACTTTCATGTGGGAAGCTTCACGTACAGTCTGTACAGTAAAGAGATGATGGGACCTGTGCAAAATAAGATAAGTGGAATCAGTAAGAACAGAGTAAGAAATGATGAGGTTGCTGTACAGGTCAAGTGGACGGTCTACCAAAGGAAGATGACAACACTGAGTGTCATGTACACATGACAACGCGAAAGTCCTTACACTGAGAAGAATATTGAAAACAGCTTTTACGGGAAATGGAAAGAGAAAATTTCTATCAAGTC
This sequence comes from Acanthaster planci, assembly GCF_001949145.1. The sequence goes on along the minus strand of NW_019091380.1, from coordinate 1,178,271 downwards.
ATTTTACGCTTTATGCATACCGGTATAACATACACTGCACATGTACATGTACACACAGCATACCAGACAGGTTTGAACTTTAGAGTGACAGCATTACAACACACAGATTCCGTCAAAAAGGAAATGTAGGAAAGGTTTTCCTCAAAGGTGAACACACAGCATGACGAGTGATTCCCTTGACAGTGTCAGAAATCAATGGTAAATACAGAGTAATATGTCAAGCCTGATTTGTTTAAATTTTAGTTAAAAATACAATCACAATTAACGATATGTTCACAAGAGGGGATAATCCCTTCGGTTTCAAACTGAAATTAGCAAATATACCACACAAACTTTTGAAGAGCATTTTAAAACATATATGTATGACTTGCTTGCCTTGGCATATTAGTGAAGGAAAAAAAAGTTTTCAATGTTCTTCCATCTGGGATTTCAACAACTCTTTACATTTTTACCAAGATCACTTGAGAAGTTATTACAACTTGGCGATCAAAAGGTCACAATGCATTGATGTTTTTGGATGATAGCCTAAGATGAGCTAAAGATCTACATGTACGTGTAGGCTCAGCATAAGATTTATGCTTGATGGATCAAAAAGATATAAAAGATTTCTGTCTCTGTTGGATGAAGAGCAAAATGCAATAGATGGATTTCACATTAGCGCCGTCTGAGCATATCCGCATCAAAACAGAGGCTCTCTGTGTTGAACTTCGTTGCGTGCGCCCGCGGAGTCGACACAGTACATGCAGTATCCGGTTCATAAGTGTGATACCACTTCAGTTTAAACCACGCCCACTGCACAAGATACACAGCCATCGCAGGTACGTTAGTTCACGGTAAATTGCCATTGTTTTTTCTTTTGATTTTACGTGTCGAGTCATCCTGAAAGACTCTTCCACAAAAATGTGCAGTCTGAAAAGTCTGAATTTAACATACCTTTATGTATTTTGTGTCTTAACTCCTTACTTTCAATCGTCTGATCGTATTAAGAATTGAAGCTGACACATACAGCCTCGTTTTCAAATGCGGAAGTGCACAGATCGATGCTCAAATCGTCGTATCGGTATCCCTCTATTGGAGACCATAAAAAACTGACCTGTTTGAGACTTCTAGATAGGAAAAAGGGGGATAGAGGTTACTAAAACATAAAAGTACAAAAGATAACTGATTCAATTGAATGATTACAGGAAAAGTTGAAGAAAAATGATTTCATACCAGTCAGAGATCAGAAGAAATTGGAGGTCAGATTACCCACACAGGTACAAAAGTAGCAGTTGGTAAAGTCATTCAGAAAACAAGTACCTGTACATGTACATCTACATATAGTTGGGAAGCCCTAAATGAACAAAGGTTCTGGAAAAGCTTGAACAGGATTTTATATGGCAAACCGATTCAGACAGTTCTGGGAAACAGCGACATGTACGGTACATGTATTCAGTGCATCAGGTACAGGGTACATGTACCATACAATGTACATGTATGGAGGTTGAACAGTAGAGAAAAGATACAGTAGTGGGCAGTTGGACAGAAGCGGAGAAGGGCAAAAGTTCCACATGGAAGAAACTTAAGGAAAAGAACGGACCATTACAGGTGTATTTGCTGGAAAACCTTGAAGGGAATAATGTGAAGTAGTACACAGAAGCAGTGTATTGAAAATACGTGTACCAGTATACAGGTGGCAAAGATCATCCTGGGAGTGGAAGGGAGTAAAAAGGAAAAATTGAAAAACAAATGGCTGTAGAAATCAGCAACACACTTGAAAATACTTGCAGAAATGTACAGATTCAACTAGTAAGGGTTCTGAGGGAACAGAATGTAAAAAGGCTGATATACATGTACACAACGTGTTGCAAAGACAGCAGTGATTGGAAGACCACACAGATGGTGCATGTACATTTGAGGAACTAGACAGAGAATAGGGTCATCATACAATGTACAAGTACATTTGTACATGTACAATACGTGTACACGCACTTGTGATAGATGTGTTAGTCATGAGTACACGAGTACATGCACATGTACATGTACATGTAGGTAGGAAAAAATTCAGTTCTGAATGGTGGTGTCCTAGTACATTGGGCAATGATACATGTACATACATGCAGCCATGGGGACAGAGATACCAATGGCTGGGTTCCACCTCCATGACTAACCGTACAGGTAAAAACCATACAAATACCTTGTAAATGTGCTTGAAAAAAGCCAAGGGTACACTGTGCAGACCATTTTAAAAGTCAGCATTATTTTGGCTCATAGTTCATGAATGTCAACTTTTCAAGACTTTTGCCATTCGAAGATTTCAAAGACATTGGTTCAGAAGTGATAGAAAGAGGCAGGGACACAAGAGAATTTGGATGAAATAGATGTAGGAATAACTTCCAGATGATTGCACTGAGGATAATTTTGTGTAAAGGCATTGTGTTTCGGACACAGGATTAAGAGATGCAAAGCTGCAAGATGTGGTCCTTGCAGGAACTACCGTACATGTACACTGTACAAGTACCACTTGCTCTGCTGGCACACAGTATGGCTAACTACATGTACATGCTACGGTCAAGACATGACAAAACTGTGTCAAAAGATGGAAAATCCTTCATCACAGCTGAGGGTGGCCAGGCGGTGCCAACAGACCCAATGAACATCAAGTGTACATATGTTTATCTGGTAGACTCCGGGAGTTTGGCAGGGCCAGGCCAGTCTGCAGTGTTTGGGACGTGTACATACATGTACATGTATGTATATTGTACATGTATGAATGTGTTATCAGGAAAAAGTCGAGCCGACTTTAATACAATTATTACAAGTATGGTAAACAGCTTGTTAGAATCTGCTGTGAGGCAGAACAGCATTCCAGTTCAGAAAAAATAAGATGACATTATAAAAGAGCAACTAATTTCAATGCTTTTTCATGAGTCATAACTGCCAATGCACTTCGCCCGTTCATGCTGGGATGCTGTGTGCACACAGAAGGCTACTGTACATGTACCACCGTGACCAGGAAAGTTGTAATGTCCCGTCTATGACTCTAAGACTGCCTGACTGCTACAGCCAATCCAACTCGTTTGCAGATGACATTGTTCCTGTTGCTCCAGTGGCATCTGATGTTCTTTATAATATTATTCCATATAGTACCACAGTAAAAACTCTCGATAACTCGAACCCCAGGGGGATGGGTTAAAAAATTTGAGTTATCCAGATTTCGAGCTAACGAAAGTTCCTGAGACTTGCCCACACACACATGTACCGGCACATTACACAAGTAACCCTACTTGCAGCTGCTGTGGCTATTGGAGACGTGATATTTCCTTATATCCAAGAATAAATTTCTTCTAAAAATCATTAGTTTACTGAGATTTCAAGGTTTTCTTCTTTTAAATTTTCTATTCTACTGATAAACAAAAGGTACTTTTTTGTGACAATTCTTCCATTCAGCGCACACCGCGCCGTGCACTTTTGGCCAGGACCAGCTGGCCGGGCCCCAGGGTTTTCATGTTGGCCAAATGATCTTTCCTTTTTAATCGCTTGAGGGTGCACCATCTTGCATTTCAAAATGTTTGAATGTAAATACAAAAAAAAATTTGTGTGTTTTTGTTGTCTTTTTATTCCCTTACCTTTCCTTTTTAAAAAAAAAAAATTCGAAATTTGGAGACGCAAAACAGCTCCAACACTGCTCAAGACGTCTTCTGAAGACGGACAGAGCATACTGTCTGAAACGTTGAGTACCACCGGTTCTTTTCAGAATGTCACTTGCTCAAAAAAAGAGATATACATGTACATGTATCCATGGTGTTACTGCAAACCTATCTAGTTTAATACTACATTTATACTAGATAGGCCTACTTGTAATGCATATATCATGCTTAATACTAGAACATGTACATGTAGGCCTAGGCTCTACTGTATGTACAATGAACTTCGAAAACTCAAAATCACATGAAGTCATACTGTGTGACGTCGAGCTAACCAGGTTTACATGGTGTCGTAAAGTTATGGGTTTTGGAATCAAATTTTTGTTCACAGGTTAAAGAAAGTTATTAAAACAAATTTTCCTCTGTCAGCAAACCATTTTCGGTGGAGACTAGAGACTCAGCGAGAATGCCTAAATGAAACCCCCTTTCCAAGTATGGATCACTCACCCCATCAATATGCTGATATATTACTTTGGGCAATTTCCAATGTGTAGAAGTCCCTGAAATGTTGGTTGCGTTTTGGTCGTCTTAACAGTGGCAATTCGTTACTGCATGGTGTTTGCATCCTGATTTATATTTCAGTGCACAGACGCAACTTGATGATGACCTGTTCAAACATCCGGCGGTTGTTTTGTGAAACTCATTCAATACAAATCAGCGCAACTGGCTGGGGTCCGACTAGTTGCTAGACCCAGTAAATTTTTCCTGAATGATATGCACACAGCAAAACCTGACCAGAACACTAAAGAGACTCTGTGCGCAACGACGTACAATGTATGTGTGGCCTCACTCAGTGCAGTCAGCCGTCTTTCATGAAGGAATTTAATCTAAAGCTAAAGTAGTCTCCTAAATAGGGAGTTTTTATGTAAATCAGAAATACAAAAGAAAGATATTGGGTTTCATTTACTCCGCTTACTAATTAACCATATAGGGTGATTCAGTCATAAGTTGAAAGCTGTGGTTGATTGGACATGTTGGAACTGTTCGCTAGCCTACACAATTACATGTACATGTATACGTCCAGATCTGTTCCCACTTGTGTTTGTAATGGGCACTGCACTGTAGTGTTGGAAGTTAATTGGAGTGCCGTTACTACACCTGTTCGATTAATTGTGTCATTCACCCTCTTTATTGAAATCATATTTGAAACGAGCAAATCACCAATAGATATCTGCCATTGGTTTTTTTTTTTAATATTGTAAAGCTGCAGTGGTGAACCGGTGAGGCCTGAGTGCTGAGGTCTCATTTCCTGTTTTGCTCATTCAACTTTTTCCTCATTAACGTTTACAATTCCTACATGTAGTAGGACTAGACAGCTAGACAAAGTCAAGGGTCATGTTGATTGTTTTGTTTACTGACACAAAATCAGTCTTCATCATAAACTGTCACTGACAGGTAAGTATGGATTCCCAGAGCTGCCTCTTGTGTGAAGCACCTTTCAAAAGAATAAAGAAAGGTTGGGGGAGGTTCTCTTTAAAGTTATGTGGGGTAACGCCTGATGATTTTGATGGTAGGGATGGGTTCTTATGTCCAACATGTAAGTGGAAACAGCTGGCACCACTGAACAAGAAGGCACCCAGGCGTACAAATAAGAAAAGACTACTAAAGTACACCTGTCCACAGAACCCCAAAAGCTGCTAAAGTCAAAGTCCATCAACTTTGAAAAAATATGCAACATCAGCTCTCCACCAAAGTCAGTATGGACGTGCTTTCAAGTGCCTTTTAAAGAATAGGTCAGCTAGGACTGGTTTTTTTTTATACTGTGGTTGTCAAAAGGGTGAAAAAAGGAGGTGAAATCATACTCAACCAACGGGTGAGTATGATTTTAAGTCTGTACAAGTCTGTGCTGTCTGTCTGACGGCCAAGTCCGTACAAGTCAGTGCTGTCAATAACTTTGATTGGAGAGATGTGGTTGAAGAAGCTTCCACTTATATGCCTCGGCTAGTAGAAGTACTGAAGTCTACGTTGCCTAACCCAATGAAATGGCGTAGGGGCAAAATGTTCTGGGAAAGAAAGTGGTGTCAGTTGAGGGGGCTATACATGTTTCTCATATGCATAATGTTTTTTTTGTTGTCTATCATCCTCTACTCGCAAAAACCGAAAATTTTCATTTCTATTCAGGGCTGCCTGTGTCTCCAGTTTCGGAAGCATGGTTCCAGCCATAAGCTTGAGAACTGTCTTCACAGCCTTGGAGTGTGTAGAGGTCTGCATGCTACATGTACATGTACCGTCAGTACCACTGAAAAAGTAATAGCCGAATCCAGATGCAAAGCGGAGCAATGACAACTGTCACTAACAAAACAGAAAATGCCACGTGGAAGAAAGGCTGAACCCTGTGAGGAAGGTTCTTCAGAGGTCAACAGCTGCTTTGATAGCAAACGGAAACTCTTCACAGATGCAGATTCCTCGGAGTCTGAAACACATGCAGATGCGCCGGACAGTGAAATACCAGACAGCAATCCGGCTAGCCTTTCGTACTCTGATGAGAGTGATTATAAGTTCAGAGATATTTCCGATGTAAGCTCCGAGTTGTCTGAAGAAGACCCAACATGTGATGACAAGCCAAGACATGCCATGAAGGCCATTAATGTCGGATGTTCATGTGAAAAACCAAGAATGTCAAGAAATGAATGTTACAGGATTGGAACATGTGGCAGGATACACTATTGAGTGGGATAATGTTCAAATCCAGACAACGGCCAGGCATCGTGCCGTGAATGTTCTAATAAATTCAACATGTGAGCATCGACTTTTGCTGCAGGTAACAGAATTTCTTTCAGTGATGAAATTCAGTATGATACTGGTACTATCAAGGCTCAAGATGTTCCACTCAGTAAAATTCTGCCCAGTGTCTGTGAATGAAGTGATTTGAAAGGAAGAAGTTGCCAGGTTGTAGAATGCCTTTTGAAATGTCATCTGCTCTTCCTGAAGAGTGTCAGATGCTCAGCGGCCCAACAGCACATAGATGCTGAAGAAATGAAGCGTAAGAGTGATATTGTGAACCTGGGGGTTGTGGAAGAGGATCCATCAAGTGTTGCTGGTATTAAACACATACATGTACATGTACTAGAGTGTTTACATAGGTTTGTTCCAAAGGATGGTGAATGTGATCAAATGTAACCCATAGTTTACTTGAGTGATGGTCTGTCTGTGGAGGGAATGACTGATGGTAAGCGGGCAAGTGTTGGTGGAGAATCCCCAGAAGATTGTCTTGAGGGCTTGATACAGTACCCTCAGGAATTTCACAGACAGGGCCTTCTTCTGCAAGACTTGATAAACCGCTTCTTTAAGGGTGAGAGTGTAGCCGAACGGGGTACAATGTTTCATCTGAAGCAGGATTTTGGCCACAGATCGGTTAAGAAAAAGGTGATGGAAAATTTCAATCATGCAAAAGACCTGGTAGAGTTTACAACACATGTATGCATATGCACACTGCTGGCGATGGAATGTGGGCATCTCAGTAAGGCAAGTGACACACCAGTAGATTTTCTTTCCACAGAAAATTCATCAGAACAGACAACATGGCTAGAGAATTTAACTCATGATGTGGTTAAGTTTGTATGGCCAGATGTTCCAACCGAAGGGGTATTGCCTGTGGCCAGCAAGAAGGAAGTGAGTTGAAGGATGGAGAACTACTGCAAGGTATCAGTGATGTCACAGAGGATGACAGGAGTCTGAAGTGCAGTGAAAATTCTGGGGAAGGTATGATACGTTGTGCAAATCTGGAGTGTGGTTCATATCATTACAATTGTGTCAAATTGACGATGCACCAGATGAAGACTGATGGTGATCCCCAGAGTGGGAAAGCACGAGTTCTTACATACATTGCATTTGCCACAAGAAGACTGGGAAAGGAAGATATGACTCAGTGCGAGCTCCAAGGTCAGTGCACACAGTATGAATGGTACCACCCAGACTGCAGTGGGGGGGGGGAGAAGACTTGCCACATCACGTTTTGTTGTGTGGGTTATGAAAAAAAGGAGCATGCACATTGCGTGACGATAGCATTTTGGAGTACTCCAAAGCAGTACTACTTGAAGGATTGTGTAATGTATTTTACTGAGATGCCATCTGTGGCCACTGGAAAATCAACCACATTCAATTTCACAATAACAACCATTTCAAGTAATTCAAACTTGCACCCAAATGTTTGTTGGCATTAATGGGTTCTATCCAAGTCGAATTGCTAAAGAAATGACTTCGAACCGAATGGCCAACCTCACAGGCCGAGTCAATGGCAACATTGGTCTAGATCTTGTTAAAGAATTTCTAAATAAGTACTTCAAGGAAATATTGAAGAGGTCAAGGGGCATGTACACAAAGGCTCAGGTGCACAGGTGCTGTCAGGTGCATTTGGCCAATACCTCAATGAAATTTTCATGACATACATGTATGTAACTGCAACGCAAAACAGAGAACCTCAATCCACAAAGTATGACTTGGATGTGCAACAGTTTTGCAAGGCTACAAAGTTGACAGTCTTTTTTACTTTATTCTTGGGCACCAACACAGCTCCTTCAGAAAGTTCACACATTCATTAGTCTTGAATTCACCCGAGAAAATGGGATTGAAGCTTGTGAAACTCAGCAAGTGTATGGATAGGTAGAATGAGTTTGTCAAGTAATCCAACTCCAGTACTTGCAAGACCTGTTAATGTACTTCGTGGGAGTAGTTTGATTATTGGAAACAGCAAGTTTATACATGTACATGTATGTTCATGTCATAAATGCATTTCAGTGTGTAAGAATACATCCCAATCTCAATATGTGACTGGCTGAAGGTACATGCAGTGGGTTGTCACAGATTTTAGTGTTCGACTTGCTAACCCACGTCTACACCTGTAAGGTACATGTAAATGTAAGGTACAGTGTATTCAAGGTAAAACCAAATTGTTTTTTTCTTGTTTTCATATTTCAGCGTACAGGGCGTGCGTACAAGTTTACACTTTTCTTCTGTCACTCTGACTGTTGGATCTTGCACTGGTAAGGACAAGAATTTGGCACAGTGAACAACAGCGAGATCTTTTACATCCGCATTTTACAGTGCACATGTTGTCACAGTTTTGGTCGGGCACATCTGACAACTTTCCCATTTAGGGCAACCACAGTGTGGTTAGAATGGCTTGCCTGATGCAGGGCATCCCTTTTCTTCCAAATTCGGAAACAAGCTTCTTAAATAATTTGTCCGTTGTGATATGTCCCCGTGTAGTGGCTTGCTACAGCAGAGCCTGTCCTGGTTGACCATCTCGTCATCCCTTTCAAGAAAACCAACAGTGTCAACTTTGTTGGAGGTTTCAATAAAGGATAGGAAATAGGACAAACCACCTTCTTCTACACAAATTTCTCGGGAAGATGAATATTTATTACACGTCCAAACGTTCATCAAAGATCATAAAAACAAAGAAATATTAAGAAGAGAGTACCGCAGCAAAACCTTGAAATTCTCACCGAAACTGGCCAATGAGCGATATTCATGTGCATGGACTCGTTTTCCAGATGCTTTTGTAATTGTGTTAAATGACTTCATCGAAACAGCCGTCGGGTACTATTTGCCCACGGGGCCTACAAAGCGCGCCCGCACTGCAGAGATTTCAACCTCGAGATCTCATGTTTACCCTGTTGAATAACGTTCACAAAAATAATTAACCTGTGGGTTGATGTATGTGTATAGGTATTCGCGGCTGTAATGCGAAGACGACCAATTGATCGCAACCAACATTTCACAGACTTCTACAAATTGGAAATCGCCCAAAGTAATACATGTACATCAGCATACTGATGGGGTGAGTAGCCCAGGTTGGACGTTGTCTTCATTTCATTATGACTGACGTTCAGAGTATAAAAGTTGTGTACAAAATGACCACAAATTTGATTCTAATTTGTTCTTGGTTTACCTTATTGAAGAAACTAATTTTTCACGTTTACAAGTTCTTCGTGGCCTTATCTATCCATCTGGGGGGTTTAGGAATTTCAGAACAAACAATGGACTGCAACATCAAGGAAAATAAGTGAAGACAATGTTACTTTTGTAGACGTAATTCATCCGTTCTGCGTGCATGCACTACGCATGCGCGGTTTCTAGTGAAGGTCTGTTGCACGCTCGGGTTCTTGTATGGGTATAAGTTCATCAACGATCTCTCATTAAAGCATGTTTAGTTTGTCAGAGTAGAGTTTTATTGGTTAAAGATGTATAAATACACAATGCTGTAGAGATCTGATTTTTATTAAAATGAAGCAGTAACTATCTAAAAATTTGAGGAATAAAAAAGAGGATAAGATTGCGGGCATGATGAGTGTGACTGAACAGGCGACGAGAGCCTTGCTATACTGATCGGGAACAAATCGTGCTCATGATCGGCCTTTCCATTTTTTGGGGTAAATAAAACATACAATAAGCAGACTGAATTGATAATTAGCAAATCGAAAACGATTTGGATTTTAGAGCAATGGACAGATAGCTGGACTGTGTCGAAGTTTTAAAAATCTCCTCATTCATAATCATACGGATTTTTGGGGGGGGTTGGGGAGATGTTAATACCCTCAGCTTCACAAGAAGTTCTCCATATAAAAAAAAATGTAGTCGGTATAACTTTGAAACTGGGGCAAATCAACAGATATGAGAAAATAGCTAGCAACAGAAGCCAAAGCCTTGCTGGATTATACCCTCTCCCCTTGACACAGGAGTTCCTTAACTCCATCAAATTTTGTGGCTAACTTTTGTTTGTCTATTTAAAGTCCACTTAATAACACATAATACAAGTTAAAAAATGGCCAGGATTTGAACAAATCATGAATTTTAGCTTTTCCTTAAGCCTTACTGGCCGTAGTAGACTCAGCTTGCATGCAGGTACATGTAACTACAGTGTAGACCAACCGTCACCAGCGTGTATGCGTCTTGGAATCTCGTACGCCTAATACATGTAGTCCACCGGAGCTAATGGGGTGAGTAATCCATTAACAGAAAAGGGGTTTCACAGAGGGCATTTTCGCTGAAGCCTAGATTATGACTGGCCCCGAGTCTGGGGTTAATGTGGTATCACTATCAGCAATACGGCTTATGCATACATCATCATGTACATGTGTAGGCCTACACAGTACATGTACATCACTAGTACATGTATATCCGGCATGTCCGGAAATTGGTCAAGATAAATTTAGCAAACGATTGTTATTTCTACTAATACAACTGGGATCATTCTAAATCGAACACTAGTATCCAAAATGAACACTTAATGGATACTCACCATCACTTTATTTACATGTTGGCAACACAGAATGCATAGTCATAAACATACAACAGAATTGAACTTACCGCCGTGCTGTACGTGTGACGCCGTGCAAAACATGACTGTACGTAATGTATTGGTACCCGCCGCTGGGCAATAACCAAACGCTTTTTAATACTAATTACGTAAGTAACCAGCGACAGGTACAGCAGTCGCTAGCTAGAGCTCATGACCATTTGTCTAGTTCCCAGACCGAATTGTTCTGATATGACATGGAATCAGCCTAATTGGTTTGCGCTTGCAACTAGCCACTTTCCACATGAATGTGTACATACATTTACAGTACACATAAACCTGCCGGCCGCAGCCACTTCATTTGGACACCTACGACACGGGGCAGGATTAAAGTTTAATACAGAGCAAAGATGGTTTAAACTAAAAGTTTCAGAGAAGTTTTTGATACAAAAAAGTCCCACTTTTAAAAATTGTTTGAAGATTTAGGCAGTAGTTTGTATTTCATATGCTTAAAAGTTAATTAATTTGGACACTTTTGTTGACAGAATACTTATTTTATTAGTATAATATGGGATAGAGGTTGCAGATTGAATAGTAAAATTCAAAGCTTTGAGATTAAAGTGAGCACATTTGCACGCACGGCCGGGTACGAGTTGTTTTGTCTACCGACGCATGGTACTGCGCACCGTGGCAAATTTTAGGCGCGTGAATATCCTAATTTTGAATGTAATCGTTTGCTTTCAGTTTCCAACCTTGACAGGTTAGTTTCTCCCTTTGGCTCCCCAAACTGACACCGTACGGCTGCAGGTAGTTATGGTTGTCACAGAGTGACAGGCAGGACGGCTATGTTGACAGTTCATGCTGTTGAGAAAAGTTCGGTGACTGGCGTTACATCTGCGCCAGTGTATGTGTGTGTTTTGGTAGGACTCATTTCAACAGGCCACACTCGCTAGACGTTGCCCAGCACAACTAGCACTGGAGCAGACGATAGCTACTTGCTAGCTCTAGCCTGCTTCAACCTAGGACTGTCGAGTTCGCTGGTCGGTGAGTACATTAGACTGTACCTCTCGTCAGTTCAGTCATGTCAGTCCTTACTTTAAGTTTTAGGATCCTGCCGTACCATAACGTATGTGTTGCTTGAACTTCAATAAGTTGGTAAGATTAGAATTTGGCATTTTCTAGCAACGTATTCCCGACCAATTCTGTTGTGTGAGGACTCCCTGGGGCTGCAAAGGTAATTAGCTACTGCTATGGACAGACAGCTCCAGAAGTTTAGATTTAGCGATACAAAAACGTAGAAAGGTGTCTTATAAGTAAGGATTAACTTTGGGTATGAGTTAGGGGTCTGCTTTCGAGCAAATGCTACTCGACTTGAGGCCATGCTCGATTATTTCACTTGATATGTTGGTCTGCTCAGAACCATTCACCCAGCATTTGATATTTGGCTACAGGGCTGCTGATAATTTTTTGGGGAAATTACCCATCTATTGCATGGGAAATGAAAGTCCAGCAGTGTAGGCAGTGGACAATAATTTCTTTTCTACAGTGGGCATAAAGCAAGAAATTTCATATATCACGAGGCTAACACTTCATGATATTTTTCAGAATTTCTTGTATATTTATAATTCTGTTTTGATAAGTAGGTCTTTTTCATTACTCGGTTCAAATTCTGCCAGACCCTCAGACTATCAACCCATTGGCTATAAGTTAGCAGCACGTTGGCCTATGGTCTTTTTCAAGTCACTGTACATTGTATGATGAGATTGGGGGCTGTGCCAGGTGTTGTCGGATCCTTGTCAAAATAGAGGGCGCACTTCAACATTAGCAGTCTCCCTGAAATGGACTGTTCATAGTGCAGATTTTCGAAATGTACAATGAATGAATGAATTCCCCCTAAAGTAATGAGACGTATTTGCAGTTCTAGTTCTTCGAACTTGACACTTGCTATATTTTCCTCAAAAGTAAAATGTATTGACTTTCCCTTTGGTTTTCTTGTTTACTGCTTTCCGGGGTAATTTCTACCTATTAGGCCTACCCACATTATAGAGGTTGAACGTTTCCAGCACTATATACATCAGGATATTCTCACCGTTATATCTGACAATGTAAACTCTTGCAAGAGGCCTACTTTCGACAGTAACCATGCATGTGTTAGTCTGTAAAGGAGTAAACTATACTTCAACCTATGAGAGCCAGGCTTCTCCAGACTATCCCACAACAAGCCGGATTGTGGTTGATTCCGCCCCCTCCCCACTGGCAAAGAACTCGATGGTCCCATGCCTACGCAGCCCATTTGTTTTAAAACTTTGACAAAGACACTCCTTCTGAGATCATCTGTGAAGTTACAAGTTAATTCAACATACGATTTTCTTGCTAAGTACGGCCACTTGAAATTCATTGTCTCACGCATGTGCTGAGCCTTCGAGTGCATTGAGCGAGAACGATGTGTCAGATTTTGACAAAATTTTGTCAAAATGACTGATAGACACTATTAGAAAGCTCCCAAGAGCTCCGTCGTAGTGAATAAATGCATTGCGACCATATCGGAAAAAATGTTCAGACCTGACCTCCGCCGGCTCTGTTAGGGTTACGCCTCTTTATTTTCACGTTTTCAAAGAGTTTGAGGGAGTAGGCAATATTCCAACCTAACACGAGTTGACGCTGTTGTACCGATGTCATGGAGTTTGGCTTAGTGGTGTACATGTACACTGGTTTCTTTTCCAGGATGCAAAATTTAGATGCACCTTTGTTTTTAAACAAGCATTTTTGGTTTGGCCATGCCCTTTCCTAAATAGGCATTTACAAAATACCAAATTCAATTTCGTACTCAAAGTAATTGTTTAGATTTTTTATAATTATTTTAAAAGTGATTCGATCATGAAGACCTAGTACGTGCGCTTGTTTTTGAATGGCTTTAATTTTGAAAATCGAAGTACCGTGAAAATATAATACACGGTGTGATTTTTATAGAAAATTGTGTCATGTCACGACCCTGTGGGTAGTTCTTGATTAAAAAGGGTTACTCAGTATAACTCCCTCTAACATCTGGTTCGCGTAATTTGCGCTTAATTTATCGACTCTGAATAACACCATCGGAGCTGTAGGCATACGTGACATAGATTTTCAGCAGCGGGGTGTGAAGCACCCGTTCGTTCAACCCTACCTCTCCATGGCCTCCCATACTAAGGGTAACCCCTTTGACCCCACGATCTGAGCATGTCTTCAACAGTCGGTTGACCCAAATGCCCGTTCAGGATATGAACCCACTTCCCCATGAGCCCAAGTCGCATACCACATGGCCGGCATGTTTTGCGCATGATTTCTGTTTCAACCTGAAAATAGATTTCCTGACGGTCTGTCATCTCCACCTTTAAGAAACGGGTACGGGGTCAACAGATGGAGGGTTTGCAGGTCCTTTAATTGGGTGGGGCATAATGGATCGACCTATTCATGACTGATGCCTGATGGTCTAACAGCTCCCCCCCTTGAAAATCGTTCCGCTGCCGGTGTCCATGATCCTCTTTTCTAACCTCAGTCCTTCCCTTTTACAGTAGCCTACGTTTTCTCGACATACGATCCTGACTAAGTGATGGGCCGCTATAAAATTATGTTTAAAAAGTATAGCATTTATCCAAATAGGGCCAGTAAGAGCCAGTTTTCGTTTGGGGTGTTTGTTTGTTTGTTTGTTTGTTTGTTTGTTTGTTTGTTTGTTGGGGTGTTGGGGTTGTTTGTTTGTTTGTTTGTTGGGGTGTTTGTTTGTTTGTTGGGGTGTTGGGGGGGTTGTTTGTTTGTTTGTTTGTTGGTGTGTTGGGGTTGTTTGTTTGTTTGTTTGTTTGTTTGTTTGTTTTGAACATGTGTTTTTATACATGCAGTTGCCGCGACAATGAGTTGAAGCCGGGGTAACTGTTGACTCTTTGCCGTCACTTGTTAACAGTCACGGTGAAGGTCGTTCGTTTACTGTTACTTTGAAGAAGTCAAATGTCTAGCATCGTAAGCGAAAGATGCCCCTTTGCGGCAATCTGCAAACTTTCTTTGGGGAGAGTTATAACTGAATCTAATTAGTGCTTGGAAATTGACGGTCATCCTCAATTTTCCTCAGTCCCTGTATGGTTCATTTTCAAGTCACCGGTGACTTATCTGAAGGTCAAGTCAGCGTCATTGTGAATCAAAGAAAAGCAAATCATTAGGATTTCCACTTTTACCCCAGTATTGCACAAGCCAAGTCAGAGTTCTGTATAATTATTTCTGACCATCCGACTGCCCGGTTCCTCGTACGATGGTTCTTTCCTGGAAGTTGTCAATTCAGATCGCAGTAAATTTCATCGAGGCAATTTATGTATGTCCATAGCCGGCCGTGAGTAATGACGACCAGGCACGGGAAAACGTTGCCTCGTGTTGATTACGATCACAGCTTCCTCTGAATCACAGACTACTGATTGTAACTACCCTCTTGCCCGCGTCCCGTACAGTCGAGTTTAAAAGACGCCGCAATATTATACTTCTCCCTCAGCACATGGAGGAAGGCTCCATGCTCAGCATCACTGAGCGCGGTTGTGCACAGGACTTACTTTGTAGGATTTTTTTTTTGTTTTGGGTGCCTGGCTGGGAACCTAAAGTCGCCTGAGGCGTGGCGACGCTTGGTCATGGAAGTTATCAAAACTCCTGGTTCTGTAAAATTAGGTCTAGGCCTACATGTAAACTTGTTCCTACGTTTTACAGATTTGAAGAGATAGAACTGGTCTACAGTGGGATCTTCACTACTTTAAACAATAACAACAACTTTAAGAAATATGCAAACGGCATTTTATAACCCAATGGTAACTGTGAGTTCCATAGCTGTGCTTGCCAGTGTTTTGAGTTCAATATGACTGGATAGTTTGAATTCGGTCTACACTTTCAAGAAAACGGCCTGAGCATGTACATCAATCAACTCGGTAACTGTTTTCGACAGACAAACAATCATTTGGGTTTATCACTGCCACGTGCATGGTAGTCCATAAAAAATTGAGGTCCCTTAAGGAGTCCCTTCCTTAAAACGCCACGAGGCCTTTCGTTTAGGTTGGAACCGCCTTCAGCCGGGCAAAACAAACCGCTTTATCGGCAGCTCAGCGGGAGGAACCCGCTGATGATCGAGTTGAGCGGTCCCTGAAGTTTTTACCTGCCGACATAATATGACTTACCGACGCGGAGCACAAAAGGAAGAGGCTAAGTCGCAATGTCTGGCTACCTTCTTCCGAGGCCCGGAAACCTGTCAAGAACTCCAAATATTTTTAACTGGATTGAATCCATATGACTCCACTTGAGTAGGGGCATGTATAGTTTCCGGCCTTAAGCTTCATTGCCAATAATTTGGAATCCAACCCTAGAGATTTGGGGAAATAGACATTCTACATTGCGTTAAATTGTACTGTCCTCTGTGATGTGGATTAGTGTATACTTGGCATACTTTTAACATACATGTCTTTTTCATCAAAGTTATTTGCGGCTTTAGGACTCAAAAAGGACTCTCTGTATTTCAAATGCAGATCGTCCCCATCCTGTCACAAAGTTACTCATAATTTCATAATGATTAATCACAGAGAATCGGCCCTCACTCCCTCAACCCCACCCCAAAAGATAAGCTCCCTGTCCTTGGAGGTACCAGCGTTCAAGATTTATCAGCAGCTGAAGGGAGTTCGCGATAATTATCAACAAAAGAGGGCAGCATTTACACGTGTCGAGGAATTGCGTGCAGACAAGAGTAGCTGCAGTCTGCACAGGCCAATTCAATTTGCTCGAAAATCGAGATCCCAGCATCTTGTGACATACTTTTCATGTACATCTGCAGACTCGAGCCTATTTTAACATCGTTAATGTTCGTGAAGTAAACAGCGATTACAGCTTTGAACAAAGACATGCATGGCCCGACAAATATTTTCCTGAAAATTCTCCGGAGATTAACTCGGCTCAGCGATTTCAATCTGTCAACTGCCACGACTCGACAGAACAGGACCTCATAGTACATACATTAAACATTAACAACATTAAACAATAAACAGCATTAATGGAGAAATGATTCGGCATCGAAGTTTGATACAGGGTCCGTTCTTTCGATTGATTTGTATCCATATTTGTCTCTCGATCAAGGTGACTTCATATTGCTATCCCAAGAAGATATATCAAGTAGGACGTTGGGGAACATGTCTTATTGACTGGCTTGCAGCCCGAGGGGCTCCCTCTGGTATCTAAAAATGTCAAAAGGTCGGCATCATCATTAACATACGACATCTGATTCGAAGTTGTTTTTCTTGTTTTCAAAGTCTAAACGTCTGCTTTTGGAATGTTTCATTCAAGGGAGAGGAAAGGTATAATCTGCTGGTTTGTTTTGTTTTGTTTTGTTTTGTTTTGTTTTGCTGGTTAATTGTGTACTCTTGGTCTTAGTATATACATGTTGTTGAGTCCCAGATAGCAATTCAGAGCATGAAACCACTGCCTAATTCCACTCACGCACCGTTTTCAACTGTCTGGGGTTGTGCCAATCCCCTATTGAGATTTGGCTCCAGTTTTTTATGAAAGATAAATATTCTCTTCTCGTCTGTCTACCGGACCCCCCCCCCCTTCACTGCAGCGCGCCCACGAGTGGTTCCTCTAAATGCCAGCAGTCAATGGCCGCCACCCAGTCCACTGGCATGGCACATCGGCACTCTTTTCCACCGCAGAAGTAAACAAGTATAAATTTGAAGCCAGAGTCAAATTTCAAACCGGATGGCATATACATTGGTATTAACGGCGCATTTTCTTTTCGTCAGCACAAAACAGGCTCAAGTGTCTAAGTGGAGTAACGTAGGCCCTCTTGTACGACATTTTATTTAGATACTTGAATACTGTTTAAGTCAGCTTGTTTTCACCTGAATGTATATGCATAATATTATTGATTGCGCAGTATTAATCACTATATATTCACAGTGTTGAGTCATCGTACATCGGTGTTATTATAGTTCGCTCGTCTACTAGAGTTGGGTCGATCGTAGATTCGATTTGAACCATTGAAATATGTTTTACGCCCAAAACACGCCTCCGTATTTTATATGATATGGTCATTCACCTGTTTATGTTGGTAACAAAAACCCACGCACAAAACAGATGTTTCAGACTGTCGACAAAACCTGACCAAATGGTGCGTGGTGTCCCCATAAAAGAACACGCCAGCTTTTGAAAACTTCTGCCGATTTGTTTTCAACGGAGTCCTTAAAGGGACACCCCTCCCAAAAAGCACGACTTTGCACGTTTATTAGAATAGTTACTTCAAGTTGGATTTGGCAGTTGGCAACCATTTCGTTGGGCCTTGGATGCCACAGGGAATGAATCAACTAATGATTGATTTTCCCTTTTGAGTATAGAGTAAAACCTTCTCAATACTGAAAGAGACAGTGTTCATAATAGAGCGAGTGTGGTTATGGAAAGCCAGTGCAGTTCTGTTATGTGTGACATGCACCCCCATCGTGCCTTCCGTAATGACGATCACACAAGAATCATGTGCTGATTATTCTGAGAGTAACGAAGATCGGCTGGGAAAATGTGGCATCTAAGCTCAACCAACTCTGGCGACATTTGACTTTACATCGGAGTTGTCAGAGAATTGAGTTACTTTTCTCGAACTCATCATTTACAGAGGGCAATGATTCAAAACAGGGAACCAGGATACTTGGGTAGCCACGTCAAAATGGACACGTTTCACTGTACTGGATGCCTTCTCAATGCTCGAGGCATTGGGAATAAGTTGACTGACTTTGAACTTTTTACTCGTGATTTGGACTTGTTTCTTATCACTGAAAGCTGGCTGGATTCTTCCATCAGTAACAAGGAAATTCTCCCAGAACATTTTCCATGTTTCGACAGGATAGAAGTCGCAACGGTGGCGGGATCTTTATAGCCGCCAAATCCTTTCTTCATCCAAGAGTGGTCACTTTACCCCAGCATGAATCTCTAGAACTCATCTGGATTGAAATCTCTACTAATCAAGGGGATTGGCTGCTGCTATAGACCACCTAACTCTCTTGCCCAGTGGAACCAGCATCCACAGGACTGCTTGGCAGATGCTTTAGCTATCAGTTCACAATACTTATAGCAATTTCATTTGCGGTGATTTTTAATGTATCACTTGCATTAGAAGGCCCTCAATCTGGTTAGTCAGCTTCCTTTTGGGCTGCTTTACAACATTAGATATAGATCAGCTGATCAACTTCATCACTCGGCCGGAACACGGCTCTCTATCAAGTGGTAGTATTATTGATCTCATGGGTGCCCTGAACTAATTCAGGCCCCAATGGAGGCAGTGTAAAATCGACCACATTTGCAGCCCCGGGCAACTGAAGTCCCTCAGGCCTCTCAAACAAAAACAAAGTGTTCTGGGGTCGTTCAGCTTTCAACTGATTTTCAATTTTTAGTAGGTTAACCAATGAAATTTTGAATTATTCACCAAAACACCCCCCCCCCAAAAGTGAACGTTCCCAAGTCCGTCAGCAGCCATTTTACAAATGACATCCCTTCACTTCTCTTGGGACAATTTTTCAGTAGTATTTTTCTATGCTTTGCCCTGCGATGGGAGCCCTTGAATCTAGGGAGTTCATTCTGGGCCATTCTTCCACAATCCCACAATTTCTTTGGCCACACAATCTCCTCTTTTTCAAATGAACTGTAGGGGTACCTTTTGAGCGCCTCGGCCTGGCGAAGGATTTCCCTTGAATTTGGCAGTGCACCCTCTTTTTCACCTACAGGCGTGATCTCGTCTCCAGTGTTCTACTCTTGCCACCAGCGATCATAACAGCATCTCATTTAACTTTTCAGCATGCCTCTCTCATCGGAGCACCTCACGTGTATCGTGGCAGTTTTCTAAAATGAACTACATAGGCCTGATGAACTCACTGTGCAAATACCCCGTGCATGGGACCTCCGTTTTATCAATTCTGATATTAATGAAGTTTGGAGCTCTTTTTGCAATTATTTTATAACAGCTTTCAAGGACAACGTACCTACTATCCAACTGAGAGGTAACAAACGCCCCCCCCCCCCGGATTTCCAACGAAAATTGTCCGGCTTCTTCGCAAGAAAAGACGTTTATTCAGGATTGCATTAAAAAAATCGTAATAATGAAAACAGATAGATCAGGTACAAACACTGTAACAATTCCTTGAAATACCTTATAAATTAAGTAGTCATACTGTTCACATTTGTCCAAGTTAGCTCACGATATCAGTGCCAACCCCAAACAGTTTTGATCATTTGTAAACAGTAAGCGCCCTTGTTATGCCACCCATAGATTTTGTATTGATGATAATCTTGGACCCTGATCTTATTTTTAATTACTTTAATCGACATTTTTAATCTCAGTTCAGTGTTGATGATGCCGTTGATGATTCTCATTTCAGGTTATCACCTGATGGTTGTGGGGACCACTTTGGCTGCCCGCCACTCAGGGAAATATCTACCTTCCCCCATGAAGTTTTTAAGATTCCGTCTTCCCTTAATTCCAAATCTGTTTGTCCAGATGGTATCAATCCTTTTGTGCTCAAAATCACTGGCCCGGCCATTTCTCACGTCTTATCCAGGCTCTTCAATCGCTCACTTAACCTTGGGGAGGTTCCCTTTGAGTGGAAAGCGGCTAATGCGGTCCCCATCCCCAAATCTGGTGACTCCTCTGATATACGAAATTATCGTCCCATCTCTGTTTGTTCTGCAGTTGGTAAGATTCTGGAACGTGTTGTCTCGAATCCTCTTTCAAATCACGAAACTATTTTTAATATTAATTTTTGTCTCGTACTGAACATGTTGGTTTTTGCCTAGCCGGTCATGTACTGCACAAATTTCTAACCTTTATCATGAGTGGTCATCGACTCTCTATAAGCGTCGTCCTCATAGAGTAGATGCTATCCTTTTAGATTGGTTTCGTGCCTTTGCTAAGGTTCCTCATAATAAGTTAATAGGCAAACTTTATGTCTTATGGTATTTTTGGTTTTTCACTCAACCAGTTTAGCTCATTTCTTTACTTCCGTAGTCAACGTGTAATTTTTCAAGGATCAGTATCTGACTGGTGTGGAGTGTCTTCTGGCGCCCCCATGGCTCTATTCTGGCCCCTCTACTTTTCAACATTTTTGTGAATGATCTTCCTGACAATATCTCCTCTTCTACCGTGCAATATGCTGATGACACTGTCATTTTCCGTACTATACAGAGCCCGGGAGGATGCTGAAGCCCTCCAGGCGGGATCTGTCTAACCTGATCTCAGAGAGTACAAATAATAATGTGAAAAAATGACGTGATGCGTACCATGCGCAACAGAGCACCTGTTGTCTGTCCTTACTTTATTGGTCTGGAAGCCCGGGAAGTTGTGGAGCAATACAGGTATCTTGGCGTGACAATCTCTGGCGACTTGTCTTGGAATTCCCACATTTCAAATGTTGCCAGAGCTTCTAGGATTTCTGGATTTATTAGACGAACAGTTCGTTCCAAAGATTCGGTCTCTCTAATTTTGCTTTTGAAGGCCCTTTGTATATCTAAGGAGTATGCCATTCCTACGCGGACTCTTTATCAAACCAATCATGTCAATACTCTTGAAAATGTACAAAGGAGATCCACTAAAGCTTGTTTCAATTTCAACAGTAATCTTAGTTACCCTGCACGCCTTGAACTTCTTAATCTCCCAACCATTGCTGACCGCCACAAATACCTGCTTTTTACTTTTATTTTACATTGATTTCACAAACGCTGGGACGTTGATCCTCGTCTTCTTCCTGAAATAAAAACTCAGCACATTGAAGATTACAGATTTAGAATCCCTTATGCCCAGACCAAGTCTTTCAAATTCTCTGTTTTCAGCCATTTTTGGGAATTCACTACCCGCTGACACCAGGGATCAGGTTATTAATTCCACTCACTACAAAAATGTCATGCACCACTTTTTGTTAGAATGAAGGATCTTGCCTCCCATTTTTTTTCTTCGGCTGGTTTGGTTTGTGCATGCTTGGTTCAGTAGATTTGTACCGTATGTACTTGTGTTTCCTTCTTATCTCCAACATTGTTTTCAAGAGTAATTGTGTAACCAGCAGTTGTGTATATATTTAGTGCGGATATTTTTGGTGTGGATATATTGGTGGGATGGTGACTGATGGTTTGTTTGGTTTTTTTCACAGACCCTGTATAGAGGATCTGTATTCTGCTGAACTGCTTGTATTTTTGTATTTGTGGCCTTTTCGTCTACTCGAGGGCGCCCTCCTCAAGTATTTCAAATATATATACATATAACCTGAAACTAATACAATTATTAATATTCTGTTTTTATTATAATGAGACAAAATGCAATGAAAATTTTTATATTGTTAATAAATATATTCGACAAATGTATTTTTATGTATATTTTTTTCTCTCTCTTTTTTGGTCAATTTTCTGTTGTTCCTTAATACTTTGAGTGTATGATTTGTCTGTTTAGATAGCTCCTTATATAGTGATTTATTTTGCTTTTGAGTAATCCATGGGCTTGTTCTCTAATTGTAATGTATTTTTTGTGTATGACAGTTTGTGTATGACATATGTTGGTTTTACGCACGGTATGATTTTCTTTACGTGTTCATTTAGGGGCACCATAATTTCGGCATTGTACTTCTTTAGATTGCGGGATGAAAGCTGCGCCGTTTTCAGATAGAGCTTGAACCCCAGCGTCCAAGGGGAGGATAAGCAAACGCACGTGAACTTTCAGTGCTTAACCTTTTAATCTTAGGCAGACTTTTGACTTGCAAGAAATACTCAGTTCCTCAGAAATGGAATGTGACCTTCCAGCCGAGATTTGGTTGTGGGATTCGGGTGCTTATCCGAAACCTTTGGTATGCAAGGATTTAATGTTTATACCCCAAACCATTTTCACCCCTGTTTCGTTCTCTCACGCCCACCCGAAATATAATCGATCCATGTCCTTTCCCGCTATGCTGTCTGTAGGCGGCGTACAGCAATGTTGTCACACTCGAAAATAATACAGTCCTCCAATAGATGGGGCTGTGTGTCAAACCACGGCTACCGGTCGAGAAATGCAATCTACCTCGACGGAAACAGCTCCACGAACGCGCCAGGAATGTTACGAGGTGCTAACTGGTTCCCCTTGACTTTGACAGTCTTCGGCCTTTGCGGCATTGTGGAGAGCCAACTTCAACGGAAAGGGGCAAAAACATAATGTCACCCGGCCTTCAACAGCTGGGCATATTACCCTGATTATAGCTGGGTTCAGTAGGCTACATTGGGCTGTACAAATCGAAACCGGGAGACTTCACCGACATAAGCTCCCCCTCCGCCCATGGAGTATTTCGGGCAGTAAGCAAATCAAAATGATTTAGCCCCAGCACTGATTCCAGGGGATTCGCACGTTCCCCTCCCACCTGCTTTCGTTACTCAATTAGGATTTTCTGGCGAGTGACACGATTTCCACGTGGTGGTCTGCCGGTAGGCAGAGGTACGCTAAGTTTAGGCCATCGTGTTCTTGGCCGTTCGGTACCATATCTTGGGAGTATACCGTGATACCTTTCAGTAAGTGCGTGACCGTTTGTACGTGTACAGGCTTTTGAGTTGAGTTTAAATTTGCAAGTTGTTCACCAAAATAATGTGGTTCATTTCTGTATCATGGTTCCTTTTGAAATATGGCTGGTTTTTGCATGATCTGGGGTAAATATTTCATGATTTCATGATAAAGGTCACTTGCTCGACCTATTGACCGCTGTGTCAAAGAACTTCGATCGAACTTTTACACGGCACCATTTGCACTTACATGTACAGAGACATTTGAGGAAGACTAAAGACCAGACAACAATCTTTTCGTCGCGCACAGTTTTAAGGACAAAATGTATCGACCCTTCGTGGCGAGGTTCACCAATAAGTCATCTGTAAACCTACTTTACCTTTCATGTCAAAACATTTTTTCCTACGAAAAACAGCTATAAATCTTCAGGGAAGCAAGCGCCGGCTCGACCTTTCCGCTGTTTCCTTTTACATGCACCAGCCAAGGGTTACATCGCTGTATGGCAAAGGTCTTACTCGCCTAAACGTAAGATCACAGCTTTTAGAAAATAATTACCGGGATTTTGTGGGCGTCATCTTTGGAGCGCCATAAATAACATATGTCGCCTTGCACGTGACGACTGGACGCCGCACAACTGCTCCGACTTCAACAGTTTGAAGGGCGCATTTAAATGAGTTTTATACTGCTCTTGTTGTTGTCAATGTCCCATTTACCATCATTTTGATGTTAGTATTGTGAGTGACGCTATCTCTGGTACAAGTTTCAGAATTAGAGAACTAGTTTGGCATGAAAATTGACAGGATTTGGAGAGGTTTGCTGCAGTCAATTCAGAAGTTTCTGTCCGGAATTTCACTGTTAATTCGGTACATCACATTCAATCAATGACCGAACTTCAAGCACAGATGTTTGTCCTGCCTAGAATGTTTTCCAAAGTTATCTTTGGAACTAATGAAAAATATATGACCCAAATACATCCAAACTCCATTGTTTCTATTCCTGAAACCTATTACTATATTTTTGGCTTTTTATGTTTACACAAAGTCAACCCTGGCACCGTTCCCTACTTCAAAATGTAATTTACCTTCTCCATGTACATGTACATCACCCCAACAGCTATCACAATTTTGTTTGACCTGCGTCGAGTTGTAACACGCAAGCCTACACAAAGCCCGCCAAAATGGCCCGTAGGACCCGGAACGTTCCACTGATGTCATCACGGTACCACATACGCAGTGAACATTATGATGGGTCTTGTATTTCTGAGATCAGGGGCATGAGGGAACATGTCCTTCTTATTGTTTTCAGCCATGGGCATTGATTGAGAAACACGATGGCGATTATAAAAAATAGGTTTCTGTAGACAGCATACCTTTGTCAGTAGTAGTCGTACCTTTGTACTTCACAAAAGCCCATAATTATATTGGGAAGAGCCAGGGATAGTATAAAGCGTTAAACCTACACGTGTCCCTAATTGCGTCCTTTTAAAAATTTAAGCATCGTGTAAAAATTTTAACTCGGCAAAATTAGTTATGAAAAATTTGCACACTCCATTTTCCGTGCTAAACAAAATTTAAGGAATGTTATCAGCAGTGTCGTAAATTAGTGGTTCTGTTGCCCCCGCGTGATCGGTCACAATTTACCCTACCTGATTCGTCAGCTTCCTATTTTCTCAGCTCAGTTCCCGCTTCTCGCCTCCCCCTTTAATGATGTCAGTGTGACTTAGAGTTAGAGGTGCAGTGTCCCAATTCAAGGAAAATTCTCCGCCAGGCGGAGGCGCACAAAAATTACCCCCACAGATTCTTTCGAAAAGAGGGGTCTGTTTGGGCCAAGAAATGGTGGGATTGTGCCAGTATGGCCCGGAATCATCTCTGTAGATTCAGGAGCACCCATCTAGGGGCAATGCAAACAAAAATGTGATTGATAATTTGTCAGAAGAGCCCCAGGAAAGTGAGGGATGTCATTTGAAAAATGGCCGCTGAGAAGAATTGGGAACGTTCACTTTTTGGGTGGTGAGATTGTTTTTGGCGGATAATTAAAAAATTCCCCTACTAAAAATT
>NW_019091380.1:1088264-1150868 GCF_001949145.1 Acanthaster planci | reverse complement strand
ATAGAATGATGGGGAGGGGGTGGGGTTGGAAATGGATAGGATGATGTGGAAGGGGCAGAGTAGGAGTTGGATGAGATGAAGGGGAGGGGTGAGTAAAAGATGGATAGAATAATGGAGTGGTGGAGTAGGATATGGATAGAAAGATAAGGTGGATGTGGGGTTGGAGATAGATGGGATTAGGGGTGGAGTCAAAGTAGCCATGGTAGATATGGGATGATGGGACATGTGTGATGGGGGTATAATTGTAGAGGCTAGGATGATGGGATTGGATAGAAAGTACAGAACTGTACTTTAGAGGAATCTTAATTATGCTCCATCCATCATATTCACAAATGCACTGCTATAATCATCCAGGTCTAGTCTGACTGTACTGGATCCACATTCTATCGGCATTCCTCTTTCCTGTTAAGAACTGTGAAGCCTTTGTACCTGTATCTCCCTTGGTGGTCTTTGTTGATTTATTTTTAAACCACAGGCGCCTTTCAACACACAGTCTGCACACAGCTCCAATTAGGATTTTTCTCCTAGAGTACAATGAATTTTATTGCTAAGGTCGATAAAACATTTTGTACATCTGTATTGCAGTCGTATGTCAACCAACCTTGTAAAAATTTTTGATGAAGCTTGATTGGTATTTCTTGTTTGATTTAGTAACCATATTTGTATAACTTGGATGTCTCTTTATTTCCTGTTATTAAAGGAAAGAAATTCAAATTCATAACAAGCAGCGAGCCATGGTGGCGTTGCCGTTCTAGTTTACCCTCAAAATTCCATACGCTTTTCTTTATACCACATCGGTCCTTTGCTGGGGCTCCCCTGAGGGTACGGTATCAAACGCTCCCCTAGCCTTTCCGGGTCCGGATTTCCTGAAATCAATGGAGGGATCCGGCCAAACATTCAACCGTCTCTGAGGAGCACAGGTTACCAAAAATAGAGCAAAATTTTTTGTTGACTTAATTGAGTCGTACGTCCGTGGTCATTTTTTTCTTGAATGCTGAAACCTACATGTGGGACTGGGCATTACTTTTCAGAGTTAATTACAGCCATACGAGAAGTAACCTGCTTGTTAAAGCGTTTGTTGTTTCAATGCTTGTAAAAGAGAGATAAACAAGTCCTCTTGTAAAGACGTTAAAATGTATTGACTTGTAGAATCACATAGAGTTGACGTGTGCGACCACTTTTCTAATTGAGCCTTGCAGAAAAATCTAACTGGCTGGTCCCAAGGTTTCAGGATTGCAGGTATAAACTATAATGTGGCACTGCCAGAGTTGAAATGGGCTGTTGCATTCACGTATCAAGACAGTGTTATGTTTTCACGCTGTGCTATGTTGTTACGCTGTGCTGTTATGTTGTTAAGTAGCTCAAGTTGGGGTGGGGAATATTGGCGGAGGCACGCGTGCACGAACAAGATAGTGGAGTCATGCATTTTTGTTGGCTTACATAGCTCATGATCTATTATCGACATTCCTTTCCCCTCTAGCTAAACTAACATGACTGTAGTGTAGCTTGGCTGGCCTTGGGTGGCGAGCTTACCTACGTGCCGACATTTCACTCTGTTCTTGAACATGCTATTTTTGTCGGGGCAAGGTTCGCTGTACCTACATGTTCTGTGTTGTGGAGAGACGATACTGGAACGTCTCCAAGGTACGAGCCCTGTACCCTACTTCTTGCAGTTGCCCTGAGGGATTAAAGATGACACGCCATGTAGTGGAAAGACTTGAAAGCTAAAGTTATCAAAATGATTCCATCACTGCAACATCCCCCCATGCCTCCCAAATACGCACACTCCGCCACGAAAGATATACCCACATGTATCAGCAAGTTTTCTTGTTGGGTTTACTTCACCCAGATTTATTCTTAAGTAATCGGAGAGCTCGCACTTGCCATTCCCCTGCAACATGCAGACTTAATACGAGAAGACAGTTCTAGGACATGAAGCATGCACGTATTGGGACAGATCACAGCACTTGAAGATGCATGTATTAACGCGCGCGTACCATCTGTCAACGAGCGTTGTCCAACCGCGGTAGTTGGCTTCTTATTCTGGTCACCGAATGACAATATATAGGATATATATATATACTCTCTCTCAATGTGGGTCGGCAAGGTTTGACTCAGCCCTGTAGCAGACTTGTTGATAGAGTGGAGTTTACAGCGAAACATGGAGTCATGAATCAGTCAGTCATTCTGCCTGGTAGCGAAGAGGAGGGTTTTCCTTCCTCCCTCCATGTCCTGACTACTGATCAATTAAAAAGAAGCCGTCTCAGCTGCGGCTCATCTTGCAGGGTTGAGATTTTCAACCCGGCTCAAAAATGTCTCATGCTCATTTCCGGGTTGAACTCGCCCCCAAACAATGCCGGATTGAACGCGAGTTAAAAGAAAATCAATTTTTCTTCCCAGCAGGGCGGTCATGGGTTTGCTCGGGGTTGAGTTCAACCAGAGCTGAGAGGCTATCGTGTGAAAAGGCTTTAACGAAATTGCATCACTGCCCAAACTTTCGAAATTACCATTTTTGAAATGTATACAGTAGGACCAGAACCATTGGTTATTATGAAGTTGTCAATAATTGACAAACCCCGCAGTTGTTGCAGTGCAGTTTCTTCCGTCATCTGTTATTACGGGACGAGCCCGGGCCAATGATTTTTGCGGTATGATGTTATCACGGAGAGGGGACATTGGTTATTTTAGCATTAGAAATGACGCCAGCGGCTAGTACCTACGCGCCTTAAAACATAGAGCGGTCTGCTTTCAGGAGTAATGGAGTCATTTTAATGTCCAATGATTTCTCGTAGAATAGCAGATGCCAACGAAACAGTAAAGTGTGAGTATTTGAAATGAGAAAAGCCGTAAGGGGTAAGTGGCCAATGGACAGCACCAGCAAACCTATTAAATGAGCTCCTGGTTGATGTGGTTTTATCAGCAAGAGTTATTGTATTTATCCCTTCTCACAAGTATAGGGCCTAATAAGCATTCATAATTACCTCAGACAGTCTCCCTGTTCAACAACGTGCAACTTGACCGTGTATTAACATTTGATAATGCCCGCTGAGATGTGATAATGCCCGCTGCGTAAAGCACGCACTGGCACCTGGATACAAAAGCGTTCAATCGATTCCGATTGGTCGAGAGTCTGTGTGCACGTAGCTCGCCACACGCGCGCCAAGTCCATATAAGGGAGGTTCTTTAGGACATCTTTTGGATAAAGAATATACCGTAAAATGGATGGGGGTGTTCGGGAAAATGAAAGTAAAATTCTACAACAAAATCGTTGACTTCTTTTGGCTCTCTGACTAAAAAAGGTAGGCCTATTTATGAATGGGAATATTAAGTATGTGCTTGGACAGTCTTAAACGCGCGTTTAAGACCGGCCCAGCTCACATACGTTATTCCCTTATTACAACCCGTTACTCCAGCCGATCACCCATGAGACTAGTGGCAGGGCCGGAGATGGTGGTTTCGATCAGCCCTACAAGGTTAGAAAACAAAAACCTGACCCATTTACAGACGCCGGTACCAAGCCAGCCTAGTCTCCATCCGGAACGGAGATGGCATACAGAAGCAAAAGTTTACCATTTTCACGGCACCCCTGTCAACACATGGTGACACTTGACCATCCAGCATTATTAAGAGACTGCCCTCAACAGGAAGCACGAATGTGGGTCGACATCTTTCGATTGATTCGTTATTATTAATGTTCAGACTCACAGAAATAGAACTTTCGGTGTTGTACTTTCGCTTGTTATTTGCGATGCATAGCTAAAATTAAACTGGGAGGAGTGTATGCGTCTATAGTTCCCGTCTAAACTGGGTCATTACCGTGCAATGCATATAACAACGCAAGTGATATATTTTTGGGGACCCCACTGCTTTTCAGATAACCCTGTCTTGTTTCTTATTGTTGACACTAAAATGAAACAGCACATTTTACGGTCTTGTCTTAATTAGGGAGCAATACTACTTCGATCACTCAAAGAGAAATCAATCCAATATAAGCTTCATTTGAAATAATAATAACAAACATAGACACACTAGAATGCGGTTAAGTGCAAAACTAGATCTCAGATAAAATGTTTTCAGCGCCCAAGAAAAGTCAGAGCCAAGTGAATTTGGTTTCCCGACTGTCTCCTAGCAGCGTTATACTGGTATCTCGTCTGCTCATCTTTTGCTGTCTCATGTATAGTATGGGAAGTATAATTCGCATGGGAAATCCTTCTTCACCTTACCCCACTGTAAACTGGTTGGGGGCGTACGGCGATAGGTTGCTGCAATGCATGCGATGATCAAGTGCACGGAGCCCATTCGAAATTCGAGATAATTTAACCTATTATGCCCTGACTTATCGACGACGATACGAATAGTACAAATCATGCAGTTCTGTTTCATTTTTTTTTAGTTTAGTATAAGAAGTTCCAAGTGACTAATGTCAAGGTTTTTAGTGGAATCCCACAACTTCGACTGCTTAGGTTTCATCATCCCTCTGCTTTTAAGACAACACTCTCCCACATGATTCGGCAGTGTCTTCCCCATTGCATCTCATGCATGTTTCTTTCACCTGTTTCTTTCCACCACCATTTAATTACAATCTGCACTAATCACAGAGTTTGTGACCATAATTATGCGTAACTGTTTTGTTACGGAACCCCTAATAGGACATGCCAAAAATAGAAGGAAATCAGGCTTATGACGATAACTTCCTATACAAGCTGAACAAAGAGCATAATACCCATTTGAGTAATGTCGCAAACGCGGATCCAGGCGAAGCACGTGTTTTACCTTAACAGACATCAGTTTAGCCATGGGTAAGGCGGATACAGTCCAGAAATACGTGGCTTTACCCTGTTTATTCAAACACGAAAGAAAGAAACCATACTCCAGAACAAGCCTTGCCTGATTAGGTTTGTGACTAGAGGTACAAGAATGACGTCACTTCTGAAAATCTCATCTGAGATTTCAGACAATGGAGTCACTTTTCTCCACTTGATCATTTACAACATGGAATTATTCCCAACCATTAGGGAAATGATACTCGATTAAACACCTAAAACAGGCACGTTCCAATATGCTACCCAAGATACAGCCCACAGGCCCGACTTTATGATCCATATTTTTATGAGCTGCGACCGGTCGTTTCTTCCGCATCTGGTCATTCGTTCACTTTTGACAGCCTGGACCTGACAAACGCACTCACGGAGGCGTGTCTAACTACTCTATGTCAGACGTCTGCTGCTGGTACAAACACAATACATGCATCGTTGCCAGATACAATGAAATTTATGTAGAGTCTCAGTACATTTCATGGTTGCCGCTTTTGCAATCATTGCAGTGACGGCTCGCCGCGTTACCCCCCCTCGTTGGTTTTTCTTAATCTGCAGTTTAACAATTTCGATGTTATTTCGTATTGCACTGTAAGTGGGGTTGGCCATTCCATCGTTAAATTCAATTACTGCAAAGTAAATGAGGGGTATTTCATTACTAGAAAATAGTTTTTTGGTTTGTAGTTTTCCCTCTGCGCATATGCAATAAATATTGAGTTTATAATTGTGAAGCATTTAGAAATGGCTCTCGCTCGCTCGATGGACAGGTGTCTTAACTATTAATTCTTTCCCCTTTTCGGACACGAGTTATGACCACTGTGACCCCGTAAATCAGTTCGTTCATTTAGTCCGGTCAAGGTTAGTCATTTTGTTGCCATTTTGTGAGGTCATAGAGCTAAGTCTACTGAAATCCACATTGTCTCAAGTCTTATTCACTCGTATATGTGGCCCTTTCCCTTCATTCAAGGACCTTTTTTACGCCAACAGTGAGAGCTTTATGACAATGACACTTGCTCCCACCTCAGTCCGAAGTTTTAACCTTCGACGATATTTACCGTACTCGCTTCCCCGGAAAGACTGAGGCGAGTTGAATTGACCAACTAAGTTTGATCTTGTTTAACTTTCCAATGAGTAAGCATAGCTGTCCCCTTAATAAATTGCACGACTATAATTTCTCCACGATTCATGTTGTTGTAGCCTTTCTTGTCAATTCTGAGAAACTTTCAAATTCCAGCCAGTGCACTAATGTCAAACTAATGGGAGAATCCGAGACTGCAGCTGGAACTGGGGAAATAGCCAAGTTGGTGTCCATCTGGATGTTTTGGGACCCGATCACTCTGCCCCCCCCCCATCCCGAAGTACTAGACTGCCGTCCACAATAGTGGCTACGCGCCCTCCTGTAAAGCCTGGTTTCCATATAGACATAAGAAACGCAGAAAGCAACGCAACAAAGACGCAAAATGCAACGTGAACATAAAAGAAACGTCAAACGGACGGACGCATCCGGACGTTTCGCCGACAATGCAGCCAAACCAGCCCGCGAACGATCGGTAGGATTTAGCCAGGTTCAAATTTGCCGACTGTCTGCGTTGACGAGCTGTGGTATCCCAGGCTTGACAGTGTTCTCCGATGTCATCTCTGTACAGATTCAATTTTTGTTGTCAGACTTGACCTCAGTCTATATACCTTTAAAAATAGCAACAACGTGACTTCCACTCTAATCTCAGGCGCTCTTGCCGACTTGGCCGTCAAGGCCCAGGCAGCCTCAATCTGACCGCTGTAAGAAAGAATATTCGTACCCCCGTAACACCAGAGAAGACCTTCTGCATTATTATCCCCCGTCCCCAATCTGACTCCTTCAGAAAGCCCTAATTCCTTACTTTCACAGGATGTAATAAATTCAGTCAGCTTTAACAGTCACCTTGTCCTTGCTACTGTCATGGTCGACCATTAAGACATTAAGAGGAAGTCAAATAAGCCGATCGAGCCCATACAGAATATAACGGGGACACCTAGAGTAGTTGTGATTTAAACGAGCAAATCACCAGTGGCTATGGCCGATGGTATAACACCCGCGTTTTGGAATTGGATTCGGCCGCTTCTTTAGAGGCTCATGTGTTAATTGTTGGTCGTAGTGGCCACTTATGTGTACAACACATGTATATTTTTTTCTGAAAAACCACTTTGCAACACTCAATTTGTCAGGTACAATGAGGCGTTTTTAGTGCAGCCGCGATTTCGCAGTTACAGCGCCACCTACAGTTACTGTTATGCCATTCCAAGATCAAAAGCTGATTCTTTCCCAAGTACAAAGGTGAAAGATTGACCACTTATTCCTAGAGTCACAGAATTGTGTTAGCTGGTTTAGTGTATCTGAAATGTATCCATTTCCTCTGGAAATGAGATCATAATGCTATGTACATTATTATTTCATTCATTTCTTGATTAATATAGGCTCAGTTGACATGTAAAAAATCAGTGTTTTAATACACACTTCGTCTACGGTGTTATCAAAGAGGTCTTCGCTTTACATAAAATGTTCCAATTGATGTGTGTTGTTGTTCTGGACTCCTATGTTCCCGAAATGCTCCTTTCATCGGGCCATTCATTTTTTTCTACTGAGGAAATTGTCAGCCACATAGTCTGGCAGGCAGCGGCCCGGAGGGTAGTTCTCCGAAATAGTTCAGCTCCGCACAAAGAAAGCAATAAGTCACTGCTTTGACTGAGTGACATGTAAGTCTGAACAAGTCTGTAATTTATTCCCGCTTATTGTTTCTCTTGAGTCGGTAGTGGGTTACAGTGTGGGCTGAAGTTACTCTGTGTACTGAACATGCACTGTACACGTATTCATTGCTCCAGATGGTTATAGCAAGCACAAGACGAGTGCCGAACTAGCATTGGTCGATGGACCCAGACGTCAGCGATAAAGTGCCAGTGACCGCACAGCAGTGAGACTGTTGTGCATACATGTACTGTTACATGTACATGTACTGTACACGCTTTATGTACTGCACCTTACTACATATCCAACGGCGCGTGAAAACTCCCCCGTTAGTTTGGTCACAGGACAAGCAAGGTGCGCGGTGGACAATCGGGGCCCCCGTGAAATACGCGCTTTTGAGAGAAGCATGGTGCAAAAATAATGATCTCCAAACTTGTTCCTTTCAGATCCGGTGCCGACGACTAGGACAAACAGTCACAGACACCTACATGTACACATCATTCAGTTTAGTGGGCTGAGGATTATGGATGTGATCGTCGGTGCGAGATCCTGATCGCAGGCTTTTTCGGCTCCTTTTTATTTTCAACCGGAGGAACTCTATATAGGCCTATTGAGAATTCATCTACCGATCTGGAATCGATTTTGTTGCAACGCCACTAAGTGCAATCAACGGAATACTGAAAATTTGAGCTGCATCTCACCGATAGTCAACTTTGGGATATGATATTTGGATCGAGGAGGTAGTGACTCTTCGTGGACCCATACGGACTTTGCCTACATCCCAAGGATGTCGTGGAAACTTATCTGTGTGTTGTTTTTGTGGTTGGCGCTCAAAGGAATTCCG
Source organism: Acanthaster planci (assembly GCF_001949145.1). Next base: position 1,142,488 of record NW_019091380.1, on the reverse strand, counting down.
TGTTCAGCCAAGTAAGACTTTCATTTCACAGTTTACAAGAAACTTTCCTCAAACTGAAGTGGGATCCTTCATAATTCATTTTTTTTATCAGTGTGAGGGATAAAAGAGGTTTTGGCTCCACACTGAAGTAAATTTCGCGTGAATCTTTGCAAAGAATGGAAATATTTGGGAACGACATTCCGACATGTCTGAAGTTACAGGGTGTGTTGTTAATGGACTGAAAGCATCCAGTATTCGCAATTCAAAGTTGCCAAAGAAAGCGGGAGGGTGTTTTGAATTCCCCATGTCAAAAAGTGTCGGTAAACTTGGGGGGGGGTCCCACAATCGTTCGTAATTCGCAATGTCATTTGTCCGTGTTATCCACGGGAAACTGCTTTTCCTCTGTTCGTTGGTCCATTTGTTTGCCTGCTTCATCGCGGTTTTGGAATAGTGGGTCAGATTTCTTTATAACCCTCGAAACGCCAAAGCGCTAATGTAATACTGATTTACAAGATTGATGAGTAGAAAAATTGGAAAAAGAATGACGGGCCGAAAGGCCATCTACCAGGCAGCCCAAATAAATTCACCTCTGACAGAGTTAAGGAAGAGTATAGCGTACACATTTCAGCGCTGAACTGAACTAAGTTGAATGTCCCTGAGAGGTGGCATCTATATCCTCAAAATGACCTTCGATATTAAAACTTCATTACCCAGTCCTGCCATTCAAGCTTGTCTTATAGTAGTGAGTTAGTCATTCGTAACTGCTGGCGCCACGCAGGGACACGTTAAAGAATTCCACGGGATGGTTTGTTATAATTTTGTGTACATGGGGATTTTGCACTTTAATATAAAAATTGTCTCTCTCTTTAGGAAGATTTAGAGATATTGTTGTTGACTCGGCAGTTGAAAAGTACATTTGGCACTGAAATTGAGATTCAGATTTCGGAGATCTTGAAGCGGTTGTTACTGTCTTTTTGTATTATGCTTGGACCGGATGCCTTTCCTTTACTTCAGAAGTTGAAAGTCTCTTCCACCTTGACACAATCTTGCTGTCATATATAGGCTGCCAGCTGCTTATTGTAATAATTCGAGCTGTAAGCACCGTGATCGAGTCCTTGCAATGGTCTTTCGATGACTCCGCGGTTACTTTACGCGCCTTATCATCACTTGAAGTGGTTGTCAAAATTACGAAGTGACATTGACCACATTCAGATTCCCAGTTCCCAGGGGCTCGGGCAAACCTTTGCAGATCTCCAGGGTTCCTGGCATGCAGGCTGATGTCACGGAATGTTACTTATGAATGGTTATTTCCTTGAAAGGGGGTTGTCCCTGTGTGCTTGTTTATTTCATGAACAGTTGTAGTTTGCAGAGTAGTATTATTCAAGTCTCGTCGAAATTGCCAACGGATCGTCATTCTGACGTGACTTTACACTTTACAGACGAAAAAGCGCGAAATAGAACAAGGGGAGTATTGACGGGTTGTTGATGTGCCGCCAAAATATATACATATTTGGAAGGGACACCATCTGCGGATTCCTTCGCAGGAGCGCCCGTTTTTGCGGAAGATAAATGAGTCCTGAAGCTATTTTATTCTCAAATGGAATTCTGAGAAATGTGTAGCCTGTCTGTAGATGGCAAGTTCAACGCAGCTCAGCATGAATACTGCATGAACTTAGTTACGGTGTGCTGTGCAGTGGCTGCATGTGTGTACTTTATAACACTGGCGATTCACAATAGTGCGCCACCAAGAGTTTGCAACACTTTGGCCAATCATAACGTGCGAAATTTGTCGACCATTTCCAAACGCGCGTTGGGTCGACAAATATCGCGCGTTGCAAACTCTTGGTGGTGCACTATTGTGAAACGGCCGTATTAGGAATGAGGGTTAAGTTGAAATTTCGTATTCCAACTTCAACTCTAAGTAACACTGTCGTTGGTGGCATTTCTCCCAACAAAAAGCCCTGGAGTATGCCCACCCCTGCGACGTTCGCTCCACTGGATAACCCTCCCTACCTGCATCTTTCCTCCTTGAAAGATTTCATATTAAGTGGGAGAAACAATAATACGAAACTTTGAAAACAGTCAAAATTCCCTCAATAGCAGTTGTAACAAAATGCAAAATCTAATAGGAAGTTCCTTACCCCTTGTATTGCCTTGTTTTTTTTCCCTACCGGACAGGGGAAATCCAGGCAGGCCTCTGTTTACTAACGGTTTTCACTCGGCACTAGGAGGACGCACTAAATACCCCTTTTATAGTCACGGAAGGCCTACAAGCCGCTGGCGACCCTCAACCCAGTACACGACCCGATGGCAGCCAGGCACAAGACCGACTGTGACTACGACAGGAGCAACCTGCAGGTATGGTCGCCGCTTCGGATGCTGCTATGGCTGGAAGAGGGACGTGTATGGACGCTGCCAACGTAAGTCACCCTTACCAAGTATACATTTTCAGACACTTTCAGAATTGTGATGGTGTGTTGAAGAAACCTTTAAGCTTGGTTTTCTTCACGGACGGATATAAATAAATATGTAAGTCAGCTTTTCTCTCTGATAACAGAGATTCTTGAAATGATCAAGATCGGATATGATTTGTTAAAATTGTCCACTCTGTTGATTACGGCGCATTATAAACGTCACTGTGTCTGTGATGCGTGTACAACAATGGTCACTGAGATTTTGGCCTGTGACAAGAGGAGAAAAAGCAAGGTCAATGCAAAGAGTTTGGACAGAAAAATAACGGAGAAGAGTCGTTTCCAACTTTGACTTTGCAAGTAATCGGCACCTCCTTGTAGATCCATAACCTTGACTCTGGAGCTTGGCGCTGGACCTCTGGAACTAAAATCTGTAGACTGCAGAGGAGATAGGGGAGCTTTCCACAACGGACCTCGGATGGCTTGTCTGGTCAGCCTAGCACTGCACTGGGTATTATTTTTTACCCATTGTGGTTGATCAGTCAGAAATCTCTCTAGGGAACGACTCCTGGAAATCGCGTGCTTGGCCCGTAAAGGCCGCGACAGAAGTCGTATGACTCGCCGCTGTTGGCACCAGATCAGATTTAGCGTGATAGCTGTGTTCGAAACTGTGCAGGCGTTCGAAAAAGTGAAAACTGTGCCAGCTGAATTATGAACGCTCCACTTCTTCGTTTGTGCTCGCATGAATAGGCTCCAAAAGTGAGTACAGTGACCCCTCATGTTCATGTTGATGTAATAATTTAATAGGCCTATATTGCAAAAGAGAAAACTAAATTTGTCACACGTTAAGACTCAGCATATAAGATGGGAAAATTGTCGGCGAAGGTTGAGCAAAAAGTGATGACAACTTGAGAGTTTAATGGAGAAGTGGCCATTTTGCAATCAACGCTCTTATCTTGGATCGACTTTTTCAGTACCTTTAAACCGATAAATCCAAAAAAAATGTGTTAAAGGAACTTTGAAGCTTATATGACGACTTCGTTATTTTGGTCTCGAGGGTTAACCTTTTCATGGTTATATTCTTAGAACCTAGAATAATGATTGAATTGCATGCCAGTTTATCGTACGTGAAAGTGTGACGACCAAGATGGTGCTGGTGGAAAGCAAACTGAAAGCAGCGTACCAAGTAATCGAAGAGGGGGTACCAGTTTGTCCGTCGCACCGTTTCTCCTAGGGAGCACTTTAAAGATCACTTGCTGGAGGTAATGCAGAATAATAAAGCCAGTGGTCGTTTTAAGAATTACATTACATTTGGACAATACTGGGGAAGAGGTGATCCTATTACGAATAATCTACCGAAGTAGGGAAACGAATGCCGATGTCACCATTTGAGCAAGACCTCTGTGGATGTAAACAGCCGCATAATGACGCCAACTGGTCGTGTCCTGAGTGACCTCATGCCGCGGAATGCCCATAAATTTCACCGGCCGTACTTGTCCAACAAGCAGCCCTGACCGTACCCCTTGCGCGAGGACAGGTGACGGGAGTCGTTGTTGTCATTTCGACGGAGGCGGTAGCTGCAGAAGGCGCCTTCGATACGACCACAGGCGTGGGCTCCAGCCGGGCTGTTTGGTGCGCTTTAATGTGTAAAGCACATGTTGCGTTGTGATTGAGCAAAACTGTTGGTCACGGTGGCGTGAAAAGACACGGTAGACGGGCTTGGTATGCCCATAGAGCAAGGACCCACCTCAGTGAAATCACGCTTCGTCATGAATTATCGGTAGAGAATTCTGTTCGTCTGGTGGGAATAGGTGGTTAAATACACACAACGTCGGAGGAGCCAAGGATTTTGGTGGTGACGACACTCACGGCATTCCAGTTTCATGACGTCATTTTGTGCTATTCGTATTTAGCAAATTTGCCACACTTTGTTACGATTCTATGTGATTTAGTTCTCCAGGGCATGTTGGGCACTCGGTATCTTAAACAGTAATCGGCGTCTTAGACGCACCCGTCAATTTATTGGTGCTGGTTTATAGCCTTACTCGTTTGTGAGTTAATTAATTATGATTTTTCTCCTCTGTGTTGCACCAGTTTATCTCAATCATTGACCGCTGTTTTGTCGAGGCTGATATTTTAATCCATATGTAGATTAACAAAGAAACTGACAGGATCTGAATCTGATCCGCTTATTTAATAACTGCGTAGCTGTAATTGTGCTTCAGACCAGCGCCCCTTGTCAGATTTATTTACATATCGGGGGCCTTCCAAAAGTGCTTCTTTAGTTGAGAGCATTGGCTTATGGAGTGTTTACATGTAGTTAGAACCTTTGAATCCCTATTGATTACAAGTAAACCTACCTGGTTTTGCATGGTGACCGGTTGACCCAGTCAGAAATCCTGTTCAGCAAGACTTGAGGTAATTCATGATTGATTCATGAAGTTTGGGAACCTGCTTTGGAAGGTTCATTCAGGAATTCAACGGAAGCCGGACCTTTAACACTCCATCCCTCTGCACAGCGTGCTTACCTGCACAGCCACAATGCTCCAGACTGCCATTTCTTTTGACAGAAAGGCAAATATTGACAAAGCCAACAATCCATTATATCAGTTGATTTGGCATTACCCATGACCTTCAGCACAACCATTCGCACAAAGTGTTGGAGCTGTGGGTGAAAGGTAGAGGGTAAACCCCGGTATTGTCTTCTTTTTCTCTGATTTCTTGATTACTTTGGTGCCACAACGTGACTACCGGTATATTATGACATTTGTTCCAATGCCTCCTTGTCCCAAAGAAACGTTTCAGTAGAAGCTTTAAACACCTTCTGCTTTTATACCACTTTCTTTGACTTAGAAAGTGAAAGGGGTGTTAAATACCACTGACCTCAAAATGCTTCGGGCAAGGCTTTCATAAAAAAAGGAATTTCATTTCCCTATTAGTTATTTATCTCCAGCAAGTTCTTTCATGGTGAAGCAACGTTTTGTCAAATTGTACATTTCACGGCGTATTGTCCATTGAGACAGCTTTTCGGTTGACTTCTGTAGTTGTGATTGCAACGACACTCTCGGTGGAAATACAGTTCACCTCCTCGGCACGACCGAAGGCAATCTCGTAGGGCAGCGGGTTCAACGATAGTATTAAGCTGTCCTGTCGGCGTGCGACAAGTGGGGTTTTTATTTTTTTGGGGGGGTATGTAAAGGTTGTGTGGGTCGTGATAAATTCCAGCGTGATTTATTAAGAGGAATTCAACATTTTGGAGCAGCCTGATTATATATCATGTATGTTCACCCCTTCCACTTAGTTTGTACGCATGCGCTAAAATTCGGCAAAGTCGTGATCACTTTCTGTTGCTTGTTTAAACGGCGACGCCAGCGAGCAGGCGACTATACCAAAATCCATCTGCAGAGATCTTCCGCATGGTGTAAAAGTTTGCTGAATTTATACCACAGAAATATAATCAGGCTTCAGATATCATTTTGTGATGTGTTTCTTTATATCATAAATGACATTTGGAAGAAAATGGGATGAAAGATGTCTGTGTACGTCACATTTCCAAACGTTAAAAAAGGGGTATTTTAAACTTGTAAACTCAAATTGTTCTATATTTTTCCACACATGCTGCATATCTTGATAACTGAAAGAGTGTTTGAAAAACGTTACCATGTTATGTTTAAGTTATTGCGAATTGTTCTTTGTTACTTAGTTTTGGCTCTCTGTCGACCAGTCAGCCATGATTTATGTGTGCACGTGTGCACGTTCATGTACAGTACATGTACTCCATCAACGCACATGTTCTACTGTGGACAAATGATTTTCGAGCAAAATATTCGATTCGCAATAACTTGAAAACACTACATGTACCGATGTTTTTATCGGGTCTTAATACACACGGCACTTTATTTTGTTTGTTTGGATAAACTGGAGAAGTTGTTTTAAAATGGGAAAGACCGTGAACATATTTTCTTTCAAATCTGTTTATTTTTTAATCACTTTTTTTTCAGAATTTGTTTCGGATTTTGAGCAGCTGGCTTCGTATAATACAGTGGTTTAATGTTGTCTAATCAATATTTAGCTATCGGGTTATCTCCATGAACTTTATTTGTTTGTATTTTGCGGAAAGAAGTCGCCTTCCTCGAAACCCAACCGCTAACTCTCAACTAAGTGATGCACAAGAGCATGGGAGAGAACATAGGTGATAGGGAAAGCTTGCTGAAACTGTTTCTAGAACCGTATGTCGTGAACCACACGTTAATTCTCGAGATTTGAAAGAAAAAGTGACAGGCCTAGTCCAGTTGAAAACAACCGTGTAAAGATACTGTTTTTTTTTTAAAGCGAGTCAATTATTTTGTTTTTTTAACCCTTCACTTTATTCCCCCTTCGTCATCCTCCATGGTGACTGCCTGGCCTTTTTTGTCATAATTAAAAATCCAAATCCAAATATCTGAGAGGTAGAAAGAATCAAGTGCGTATAGTTTCAGTCATTGCTACTACTTTTTAAGGGTAAGCCTCAAAAGTAGTAATATGTCTCTGGCACATTACACGCACTAAAGGAACATCCTGCGTTACTCCTCCGCATCTGTTTTGCTTTATTGAGTTACTGGCCAGTAAAACCTGTTTTCTGAAAAATACCAAACAGGCACTAAAATAGTATGCGGTGGTTAATTTTAGTTTGGTCAAACGCGCTTATCTTGATTCTCTGCGATCGCCTTTTCCCCCAGTGGAGTGATGGAAAATCGCTGGCTTCGTTAGCGCAGGCAACTAAGGATGTTCAGCGAGGAACCCTCCTAACCCAATGATGGGCTCAGCAGATAACCTTCGCAGTTAGGTGCACGGTTGCGCGGCCGGCCGGAACCGTACGTGTCACTACCTCAACCGCCCCCGACCACACTGCCGTACACCGGTGACATTTTATCTCGGTAGTTCCGTGAACTTCCCCCACAATTCAAAACGCTGTGCTCAAAATGGCCGCCGTTCCTCCGGGAAGGACGCCAAGGAATGTATTCAGTACCAGCAACATGTGATGGAGTTATCCTTCCGAATTTTTGTTCATCCATGCTGTCACATTCTTCTGCTCATGCTGTTATTCACAAGAGCTCATTCGGCATCCCCTAGTTGGATTGTGATGACTATCCCACGTGAAATATGATGGACCCGTATCGTTTGTGACTGTGGGAATTAGTGCATGATTCATGATGCAGTGTCATTCAATTTTTTTTGTGGATACAAGTATCAATGAAATAATGGACTTGGACTTCTGCCAGCTGTGCACTAATATTGCAGTGTTGATTCGATAGTTGTTTGAATGACGTTTCTCCCGTTCTTTGCTTCTTCAATCGCCTCCGCGCCTGACAGATGGGAGTGGGGTGGGGATGTGCAAAGACACACGCATTCTTGGGGTATTTTGAAGGCCGCAATCTTGAGTCATATGGGTGATGAAGTGGTCACGTGCCGGTGCAGTGGTGCGGCATTCGAGGGCGTTTCACAAAACCGCCGTCGACAAGAAGTGTCCAACCAAGATTGATCTGCACATCATAAATCTACACGTCAGCCTGCGTTGAAATCTAATGATTTGAGGCACTCTGCATGAACCGTCAATATTTCAGCGTACACTGTATTTTGGGGCTGCATTATCTTGCGTTACGAATACATGTTCCTTTGAAAAAATGTTACTTAAAGCTTTAAATGTATGCTGTGTTAAAGTGAATGCACTTTAAGAGATGCATTTGAATTACATACAATAGTATATTAAATCATTGCTTTACCCCAAGGCTGATTAAACATAAAGAAGTGAGACTTGATATAGGTTATCTTGCTCCTATTAATGTGGACACAATAACGTATTTCGGATGTTTCTGGATATGCAAACAGCTCTGTGCTGTCATAATAATCAGTTGGAGCGAGAACAAACCCGGACGGTCAAAGTCCCCCCGTCAATTTCATGAATTGGTGTCGCCGATGACGGCAGTATAAGGCGGCTCAGAATGTGGCGAGCGAGCGCAGTCTGGCCAACAGTGGAATTTGCCTTCGAGTGCAGGCACCGGGTCTTCTGTCAATAAGTACGGCACATGGTTCGGGGGATGTGTGCGTGAGTCCACCAAACCATGCCTATGTACACGCCTATAGGCGACGTGAATAAAACTGACGAGAAACTTAATCGAGGCGGATAATTTTGTTCACCTGAAAAATTTGTGGTGAATGAAGGCCTCCGTAATTTACAAGTACTCTGCTCATGTTCAACTGCCTATCTTGTTTGTGTTTTACCGGAAACGTTTACATATACATGTACATAGTGTGATCTGAGACTTGACTAAGTCGTCGCTTTCGCATTATTGATACTGCACTGTGATGGAGCCTCTCTACAAGTCCCTCGACGCCTGTGCCGTTTTAGCTTTCAAGAACTGAGAGTGACACAGGCCGGAACTGGCAATAACTGATGACAACAGCCACGGGGTCTGAAACAATATATTGGGGAACATACCTGTGACTCTCCTGTTGATTTCTATGCCTTGGCATATCCTTTACAGTTTTTGTTGAAAACAGGTACATAAAAGCGCCTTGACAAATCCATTCCCAGGGGGTCAGCGGAGATGTAATGTTTAATGACAGGAACATGCAATTACGTGGCCCTGTTCTTTCAAAGCGCGAGCAGTTCCCCCGACAGCTGAGGCAGGGGAGGCCATCACAGCCCGCAGTTACTCATCGCTCTGCCGCGTGTCTGTCATCACTCACCTGCAGCCTACCTGAGGCTGGCGATATGACGCCGTGACGATTGTTGTCTTAAGAATGATGGCTTCGTCACCTTTGGGGCCGATGTCTGTCTAGACAAATGTGAATAATGGGGCATCGGGGGACAATAGCCATGATGACTGTGCCTAAATGACCGTTTGCCTCACGGATTTGGGAGCAACTTTAAAATCTGACCGACGGATTTGCTGGAGAGGACTAATGTCAACGTCTCCTTCTCTCTGCTAAGTTGGAATAAGTTGGTATAGCTCCTCAAAGCACGAAAGGTTTACTAAAACTCTGCCTTTATTTTAGAACACTTTGAAGAAATACCACTCTCATCATTTTGTTAAAATTGAAATTACATCCCAAGCGCTCAGTACTCTTAATTTGGCTTGAAAAATAAGCATCCGTTTTAACTTTTGAACGAAAGGAAAGTAACAAACATACAACCTTATTACAAGTGGAGAGAACATATTGACGAGCAACCAATGAGAATATTTACGTGGCAAATCCCGCTCCATTATTTTTCGCATTTTGGATTAAAAACAAGCTAGCCCTGAAATTTTCCAGGTACGCCTTGGCTCCCCTTTCAAATAAATATCATCTGAATCGAGAGATTTGCTATACTGCCATCTGATTCCCTCCTGACACGACAACTTCCTAAGTTTGCTTGACAATCAGCCGCCCAACACCATTTGTCCAACTCCCACACCGCCATGGCCCAGATTTTCCCACCTTCCCCCGCCCTAGAATTGTAGGCCGAGCTCCAATTCCCCGAGGGAGGATAAAAGGGATGTTTCAAATCCTCATTTCCATCCCGGGATTAAATCCTACTGGGGTGTATGACCAAATACCGTTTATACAGACCATAAAGGTCTCAGTCCCCCAGAAGAATGATCTTTCACTCGTAATCTTAGAGTGCATGGTCAACTCGTCAACGAGCATGCTTGCATGTCCGGGACTTAAAGAAGATGACCTGTTAAGACTAATCGAAGAATCCGCGGACGTGTTATCTCTCAGCACTGGTTCCCCAAGCGTTCCTTCCTGTTCAACACGGTGCACTCACATCACATATAGTCTAGGGCGTTTTGTCAAAGAGTCTCTCCATATTTGGAGATATTGACGGCTGTTGTATGCCACATATATATTTTTCAGCCGACTTGATTTTGTTCGGTTGCGATCAATCCGAAAATAGTCTTCTTTTGGAAATACAAAATGGCATATGATTTTGGGGGGTCCTTTTACGGATATCAATCGCTTCACATTTTCTGTTCAATATTATTTATTTCACTCCGAGGTTCAACCTCCAATCTGTTTATTTTCGCCTGTGTGGCCTGACGTTAAGCAGATTTTCTTTTGTTTGCGTTTCAAGCCTACCGACATTAAAACTGAATCAAACCATTCAGGCGACAGGAATACTTGAAACAGTCACCGTTTTTTCCAAATATAATTGCCTCTTTCGGTACCAGACTGGCAAATGTATAGGCACTAGTGGGGGTGTTGCAGCCTTCCCTCCTGCGCTGTTGACTCATATCAATGTTTGCGCAATTGCATGTGGAAATCCTGCATGGTAGAAATGCCAAGAAGCGCTAAATCAAATACATTCATCAGGATATTCGAACGGAACCCACTGAGTTTAGCTAATGGGGATTGCATTTCTCCACATCGTGAACGCCCTGTCACTTAAACTCTCTGCCTTGTTCGGGCCATTTTTTATTGAACATGAAATAAAGACAACATTATCCATTTCGTTCATGCTTCGCCTTCCATAAGACTTGAAGTGATGCAGATTTTAACTCCACCTAACGACGGTATGAATTCGTTTTTTCCCCTACTCATGCGAGCACGCTGAAAAGAAGGGGCATCTGTCTGTTTGTTCAATTGTTGGTGTTGTTTAGTTTGTTGGTATCAAACAAGCCCTTTGGATAGTAGACTGACAGAGCGCCAAGGAGCCATCTCTGCTCAACATCACTGAGTTTCATCAGTACTGAGTGCTCGTTGGCGACAGGCCAAGATTTTTTCTTCTTGTGGCTGACATCATGACTCACTTCATCAATCAAAGCAAAGCCATTACTTTTTTGTTACTGGCATCACAAAGTTTTGGGCGTATACCTGTAACACCGAAAGTAATTTAACAAAACGGTGCCCAAACTTGTTACCTGCATTTTTTCATAGCGTGTATTTTGACTTGTCGCCTACCTCAATGCGCTTGCATTTAACACCGACGCGTCTCACCATTGAATTCAATATATATTAAGTCAAAAAACCCAATTATTGGCATATTTTGATATGAACACCGGCGTCAGTCTTGCCCGTCCATCACCAGCAGGTTTGTGTAATGCTGATCTCAGCTTGATGTGTACTCAATCAATTTATTGAAAAAATGGAAAGGTCATCCTAATCGCAAGGTCAGTTTCGGAACGATGTCCACTCTCAATGGGTGAACTCAAAGCCAGGCCGGTGACGTCTGGGCCTACCTTTGAAGTACGCGACGCAAGCGTGTCCACGAAATGGTTTGATCAGGACCGCATGTGATGCTTGAAATTATATAGGCAGGGGCTAGCCGAGCCTCCCAGGTGGGCCACGAACCCACAGGGTCCTTGGGTCAAACCCGTCCGAAGCCCCTGTTAAGTCCGACCGTTGCGGCGATAATTGGTAGGAGCGTAACGCCTGCCATGCCTGGTTTGCGATCGGTCAGTTTGATTTTTGTGTCCGCTGTAAAGCGCGCATTTCTGCAACAGTACAATTTTCCGTTTCAAATAATACCTTAATACCGCAGGACTTTGACTTGACCTTGTCTTCTCATTTCAACAAATTCCCTTCTGTTCTCGTTGCAGAGACACTGGATTTGGCGGCAATTGCCATAGGAATTTGGTATAACGTCAGTACCCAAATGGGAAATTGTGTGGCCAAGTTTTGCAACATTTGCATGCCTTGGGTTGACCATTAGCATTTTGAAATTAGTGTTGAATTAAGATTCCGCCAAAGGTCACAAGGAAATTGGCTAGCCTTTCCTGAAGTGGGCCATGCTTTGCAACTCTCTACAGCCAGTAACCCCACGTCGCCTTGGCAACTTAACACGGGATGACTCAAATATTGCGCTTTTTCTTTTGTTTAACAGTTTCAGCGTGTATTTCCTAGAAATTGTTTTTGAACAGTCTATCAAATTATGATAGGACCAAGTCATAGAATATTCCTCCAGGGCTTCTTGTCTGCTCTGAACTATTGTGATTGTGTTTTATATCAAGCGCGCTCTCTGCGGACAGTGTGTCAAGCAGTTCTCCGGTACCGTAAGCCCCCTTGCTTATTGGCTGAAGTTAAGCAGGATGCGGCCTACTTTTTTTTCCCAGACGGTGATTGTCATGCTGGAACTCAAATAAGGAGGATTCGCAATGCTTCAAATAGACGATTGATCGAAATCGGTCAAAACACAAGGTCCTCCATCAATAGTTCAATTGAAATTTCCCGCTTGCACCATCAAAACTCCAGCTTTGAATCTGGGCTCTATTTCTCAGTGACCGTAGTGGCACCCCCGTGACGAGTGATGCCCGTGCCTTCATTACGTGGTCTTCAGGTAGAATTACCCGGTGGTGCTTCCAAATTGATGCGTCTAAATCATAAATGAGTGTTGTTGAGATTTCTATCCATCACTGATCAACACCAGCAGACCGGTCACAGACAATTTTGTATTGGATGTTTAAAGATCAATCCCCAGGAAAAACGCACTATTACTCGTTAACAGTCAAGAGTTCTCCAATTTTAAAATGGTTTTGCACATTTGGGAGTTAGGGTTCAGCATGAAATGGTCACTCAGTCTGCAGGATCTCATTTCTTTGACGAAGGTGTAGCGTCGTCTCTTGAACGTTACTTACGTTACGTTTACTCCTAATGACTGCAACCGCGACAAATTAACAACGTCGTCTCTTGACCGTTACTTACGTTACGTTTACTCCTAATGACTGCAACCGCGACAAATTAACAACTTTTGAAACAAGAATGATTCTCTCGAGATGCACCGTCACTCTTCCTCTCTTTTCCCCCTTACAGCTATCTGTGAGAGGCCGTGTGTGCATGGAACCTGTATCGGCAACAACCAGTGCCAGTGCGAGCCGGGGTACCGGGGTCGAACATGTGCTAAAGGTAAGCCTAGGATCCAGATGAACGTGTTGAATGATGGTAACTAACACTATCACTGTACGCATTATGGCTTAAAAACCTATTATCTCCTAGCCCCTGTACTGTCCAAGTCGGTACCCTAGTTCCTTAGTCGTAATTAGGCTATCAGTCTACGTATCATTTCTAGAGTACCAGGAAGTCTTCTGAAACGCTCTGATTGCATGGGAGAGGCTAATGGGCACTTACAATCACTAAATTTACTGTAATAGGGAATCTAATTTGCTATGAGGGACAGACCTGGCATGGATTAATGGATTTGGTATAAATTAGCACCACAAGTGCTCCCGGCACAGTGGATGTTTCTGCATCAGTGATTTTGTCGAGAGAATTTGCGGGTAAACTGCGGCTGAACTACGGTGGCAAGCTGATGGCAAAGTGAAGTACAGAACGCGCTTGATTGGAATCTCACGCGGCACTGTCTATTAAACAGGTGCCAAGACATCTAAATACACCCATGGAGGAAGACACCTGACTGAGGTACAAGGAAGCCAGTGGTGGACAGGCACCCGAGCTGTTGCAGCTGCTGTCATATTACATCACACAAGCGGAATATCTTGATTATCGAATTAGAGTCCATGGGCCAAGTGCAGATATCAAATCCGTCTGCCCTGATAACATTGAATTATCTGCACTAAGTTTACCAGTGAACATTATCGAGCCCCGCGCAAATGTCCTAGGAGCATAAAAGTGCTGAGGCGTCAATGAATGAAGCCGTGATATGGTAACTTCTTGTGTGAGGTTTTGTGTAATTCCCCTGGTTTGCGCCATTGGCTCGAAGCCGTTTAGATGTTGCTTACCACACCCAACTCATTGTGAACTGCTGATAGCACCGCTTACGTGAGAAGTCCGAAAGATTCCTCTTTGTTTTCAAATGATATACAGCTGCATACGGGTATAAGAAGGCCTGGGTAACCTACAAGCCTACTGGGGTACCTTGACACCCCCCCCCAAAGAAAAAGCGAGAACGGGGGTACAAACGTCATTTGAATGATCAAATTCATCTTTCTATATACAGAGTTCCTCAACAACCTTTACTGCTGTTCGTATGTCAATATTGTTGATGACGAAGGGTGGTCCGAGAATCTCCACACCAACTCTGAATTCAGCCAGAACACGCAGCAAGCAGCATCATCTCTTGCTCGTTGAAATAAAATGAATGTGAAATTTGTATTGGCGTAATAATGTAGCCAGGTGTTTAGTGTAAGCGCCTCCCCACAAAACCTTTTAAAATCTTTCTATGCCATCGTCTGAGTAATTTATGAAGTGGTCTTTGAGTAACTGGTCGAGTAAGTTTTCTGACATCAGGCATCGAGTATCGGGGTAGTCAATTTCCATGCGCACCCGAGTCTCAGGTCTTAAGGGGGTCATAACGCGAATACATCGAAAGAGATGTCATTGATGTTTATAGGAAAGTTTGCCTTTGGGGTCAGTCTGTACAGTCAGGCGGGTAGTATGCTAGTAACTCAACAAGGATGAAAGGTTGGCTGTGGACGGACAGAAATCATAATCCGAACATCCTAATGGGAAGGAAAGCTCAATCAGATGTCAAATAGAAACGAGCTTATCTGAAATTGCTCCACCTAATGCCAAAACGAAGAAAGGCCAAAAATAAAACCCAGCGTTTGACTTTTTTGTGATAGCCTTAATGTTCGTGAAGGCAGGGCAACTGTTTGAGCAGGTGTTCAAGATTTTGGCTCTCACATTGAAAATATTGTTGGTTGGTGAAGGAATTACAATTACAATGTACATTATTTTCAAGTTGTGAATCCTGTTAATTGTAACGGTTCAATATTTGCTCCTTCACCGTAACGTTGCAATACAGGAGATCATTACTTTTTTACAATGTACGAATGAATAACCTAGTCGACAATCTCTTGTACACCGAAGACAGCGAAGGACGGGATGTAAAGGGTGAATAACCTTTGCTTATTAACGGTTTCACTTCATACGCAAGCCGTTGAACGAACAGAATAATGAGGGAGGGGAAAGTTGCATTACTTTTCAGACGTTCAGACCGGTACATACATGTACATGTACAAAAAGTACACCAGTTCTCCCTTTAGTTGGCGCTCACTTGATTTAGTTCGTTAAGTTTGCGTGCAAAGTGATCTTGCCCGTTTTGAGTTGAATGGTTTCAACATCCCCATCTGTTTCACATTACGCGACTCGTAGCGTTGGACATACCTGCAATTTTCGATAAAGATCGTTGTTGGAACAAACGGACGCGGGTCGGGTGTCTCTGGACTGGAGCGGAAATATTTTGATACATGTGGTTTGGAATACGTTCCCAGACGCCGTTTTTGAGCTTGGCAGAAGGTCAATTATTGTTTTGGGGGTTTTGATTGAAAAGCAGCTGACCGTGCGCGCCCAAGAGAAATGGCACGGAGTACGATTTTCACGTGCTCGCCCGTGTCTCCCCCGCAAAAAAGCAGGTGAGGACCTCATTCGGATTTGTGTGATTTGTGAGTGGGACATCTGTTCAGCTGTGTGGTTCTGAGAAAGAATCTTTATGGGATTCGGTATAACGCTGCCGAGTGTTCTGTTCTTGAAAATACAGGCTTCACTTTTTGTGACCCTCTGAGACTGGCAATGAAGCTTGTTCGGCAACCAAGAGTTGTAGAGTAACTGACGTTTCTGCTAACAAAGAGGGCTTGTTTTGAAATGAAATTGACAGTTATTTGGTACCACAGAGCTATGTTTTTATACATAGCTCTATGTTTGGTACACGCTCACCGCATAGACATACAAGTTAAAGCGCGTTTGACGCAGAACACGTTGAGTACGCGCAACAAACTTAATTTGTCCTTGTAATGGAGATCAACGTCTGGAATGTGCACAGTATGGTCTACGCGTGCAAGAACCCGATTGGAAAACTTAGAACAATATCTGTCTTTCTTTCACCATTGAGGGTGTACTTCACCTCAGGGTAGATTGGGCACAGTTTGAAAAAGCCACTATAAACGTGATGCTCAGAAAGTAGTATTGAAAACGAGGACTTTATTCGCTCTTTGCATGCTGCTGCCATAGGCATGCAAATATAGATGGTTCGGTGATTCGTGTTGCTTGGTAATTTGACGTTGACACAATTCTGACGTGATTGTACAAGCTGCCAGTTCAAGGCTGTGCATGCCTATGGTGGCAGCGTGCAAAGAGAGAATAGTTGCCCTCTTTGGCACGGATTGAAAAGGGGAAGTTCCGATTCCTCAGTTTCCTGCAGAGGGGCTAAACACTAAGAACCCGGCTTTCGCTTGTGAACTCCCGAGTTAAGCTTTCGGAGAAGGTCGGTTGAATGTTTGGATGTTAACCCCGGTTATCCCCTGTTGGGGCATTCAGTATTCTCCGTAGGATATTGACGTATAACGCAGGTGTGGCCAATCTCCGTGCTGATCTCAATCGAGTCGACTGTCTGTGCGTTCAACTGTTGTGAAAAAAAGGCTTTAACGCGATTCCAAACGTCCCTGTCGGTCAAATAATTATGGTCGGTCGTAAGTATAATACTCCGTGAATGTCGTGAAAACGTATCGTGAAGAACTCTCTTTTCCAACGTTATGCCTCAGAAAAAATCCCTGCTGGCAAGCAACGGAATTCAGTTGATTTTGGACAGGATAGTCACGAGGACCTTTGATATGAATTGGTATAGACCTATCAGTGTGATGGTTTCTTTGTCCGGCAGAGGAAAACAACGAAATAGGCCTATGTCGATATAGAATAGTGGAAACTGCCTCCAGGTATTAACCCAGACGCCTTTTCAAAACCAGACGATAAAAGTCTTCCATTTGTGTGTCGTGCAATCACATTGTACGTGACTCCAAGTATGTAAACCATTGTCTTTGGGGTTCCGTCAGTCATGCCGCCCCCTGCAGGGTTTCGCTTTTCTGGAATGATTGGCTCATCTGACCTACCGTCTCATTCTACGTTTCTGTTTTCAGGAGGAACTTCCCCCTGAACTGCATTAGAAATGTCATTCCTGTTCAGATTGGCTCTTGCATCCCGAGCGAGCTCTCTTGAACTTGTCAAACGGGATACTTTTCGACAGAGCGCAGGGACCAGACTTTCACCCATTATCTCATTACAGCATTGATCCTTTTGATTTAAAGTTGGTGTCACTGAAAAGTGCAAGCAACGTGGCTGTGCTATAGGCATGGTACGATACGATCAGCTTAGCATTACTCTCAATTTGAACTTTCAAGCATTTTCTGTGGTGAGAAATGTCAGGTGCTTCCTGATGGACTCCCAACAAACAAAAATGTGACAAGTAAAACCTAAACCCTTTATAACTTGCCAACGTAATTACCGTGTTGAGTCCCGACAATTCGCGGGAGGCAAAGCCTCCGGCAAAATGTCTTTGGTGTTAGCTTCCACAACGTTTTTTGTCCAGCATTCAAATTGGATCCAGCTTTTACCTTCATCTTTAAATGTCCACGTATACCCACTCTTTCTTGTCAAACCCTCTTCACAAGTGCATGAGTAATTCGTCATGTTTGCCTCCTACAATTCAATCGCTTTGGGCCCAGATCAAAGTGGTACATGTACATGTGTAAGATCGAATTGTATGACCGCACAGGAGAAGTTAACATTGCACCTCCAGTCAGGAAGAGAATGTTGAACTGATTCATTTCGAATGTCGCGGATCGTTATAACGGTTGCCTACAAGGTGTGACTGCGGTTGGATATTATACAAGGAGTGCTGGACGCCTTGGGAAAGTGCTGGCGATCGGTTGCATCAACTAACCACAGACTTGGGTGCTACTCCATCTAGTCGCATCCAGCTGATTTGAAAACGGCCCCTATTATCGTACCGGGGAGAAGTGGGAATGATTGATTTGTACGTGACTGATGCAGGTGTGATTGTTTTGGGGTCCCAGCCCCAGGTCAATGTAGTTCCTGGCACATTGAGAACCCTTCTGGGTTAATTGATAACCATCAGGTAGAGAAACCGACGTTCTGTAGACCACAGTCATAAATCGTGTTCATGTTGTTTACAAGTTTACATAGCAAGGCTGATTTTGAGACTGGAGTGGACGTGTCATCTCGGTCCACACTGACTGAGTTTGGTGGAAAATATTGATTCGGACCCCCCCGTCTTTCTTGACAAGATCAATCATAAAATGCTCTACATGCCGGTCGGCACATTTCGCTCCTCGCTCCTTTGCACATGCATGTACGCTCCCGCTTTTTGTGCGTCTTCTGGAAATGCCCATGGGAAGAAAGTGAGATCTCAAGACTACCGGGGTTCCTCAGAATGACAACCCGCGGTTTCCTTAAGGCTAAGACAGCAGGTCTGTCTGTTGGTGAAGCCAGCGGAAACGCATAATGAACAACATCCAACTGATACTTGGGTTTTTTTATATACAATTAGACTTTTGCAGCCCCCCCCCTTCAAGCTGAACTGTTTCCCGAGTGCTGTGAGTCATGTCTGCACCTAGGGATGCCATGCACGACAGTTGTTACTCCCTCCTCAAACTTACAAGCATTCCTCTGAGAATTTGGTTTGATAAATTTGATAAATCACTTGTGTGTTTATTTCAGGGTTGTTTTGCTGATGGTTAATCATGTAATAGTGACTACTCTGCTGCATACGTCTATGCCTTTCATTTAGTGCTTTGGTTATTTCATAAACTACCGTTTGACAGGTCGCCCTTGGACGAAATCAATTAAACTTGAAACCGAATGCATAGAAACGAGGGTAGTTGCTGTGAAGTCATGTTACAAGATGTATTGTCCACACGCTTGCGTCTTTACGGAATAGACTCTGGTTTTTGATAAAGTTAATTGAATCCGATACATCAACTGCTACCTTTTGTGAGTGACGCGTTCTCGGATTCTGTTTTTGTTTATACCGGAATGTAAAAAACTGGTTATCTTTGAAGTGAAGAGAATCCGAAGGCGTAGGAAATTTGATGTCACGAAAAAGGTCGCGACAAAATTCCGCCAGATTTGGAATGTGTCTTACATTTGCAAAGCTAACTGCGTACGTGTGCATTTCAGTATGCTTCTGTATATCTGTAGACGATGTTGCTAACTCCGCGATGTTTAGCAAAGACCTGTAAACGTTCCTTCCGTAGGGAACAGGAAAGGGGACAAGAAAGTCCCAAGATGTTTGACACTCAATCAATTTCATCATTACATTTAAAAAGCACCACATTTCTGAGAGCACGTATCCAGTTCATGTAACTTTTTCGGATACTTGCTAGCGCCGGGACTCAGGTTAGCGCCCAGAGGCGCTTAAGGCCTTGGGCAGAACTGTGGACTTTTGGTACGGTCGACGCTCTCAGCCCGTAAATCTAGGTGAAAGGTCTACTTCGATGTCAGCTTGCCTCGGGTTGAGGTCCATACGGCGAATTATTGGAATCCCACGAGGGTTACTTTGGTTTTAGGGGTGCCCGGACGGATAAAGACACGGCCCCCACCTCGGGGATACAATCCAAAAAATTAGGAAATAGTGATTTCTCTTCAGTGTACAATAAATTATTGCTTGAGCTGGAGCCAAAATTCAACATCAGTAGTTTGTTGAACTACAAAAGTCTCAATCAGTAATACCTGCAGAACTTCAAAATTTCAGGATGCTGACTTGTAAGCCGTTTCAATGTGCAATGTCTTCACCATCCGCCACGTTACAACGAACGTGAATTTCGATATACCTGTGCGTGTATATTATCACAGGCTGTATTACACATCAATATTGGCTTGCTATTTAGCAGCAACAGAGCAATCGTGGCTTTGAAGGCAGCTTTCGGCTGGCAAATTAGTCAAGCAGTTTTATTCGTCAGGCTCTTTCACTTTCCACGGGTAAACACAATGTGTCAAATCCATAAGAACATCTGTATTGTGTACTGGTGACGTGAATATATAGATATCCCGCGGAAAATGTGATATTTGTGAGGTTGAGACGACTAGTTGTATCTATCCAACATTCAGGTTCGGCCAACCATGCAAAAGCACGGTCTTGTACCCAAACAGCTTTTGGATAAGTGTTTAATTGGCTGGCGTAAATCCACTGAAGAGTTTCAATTTACCCCCCGAAGTCGGACGACTGAGTCAACCGGTTTTTTTTTTTCTCATCGATCAAAGAACTGCCAGGTCGCAGCAACCCTCAGATACCCACGGCTCTTACGGCAGCTGCTGTAAATTTCAGTACTCGTGCGTCATCCACCGAGGCGTGTGTTTTTTTTTTTTTTGTATAACTGGCCGCGTTGTCTGCTGTTGAGTTTGAATTTACGTGGTTTGGATGTAAATCAAACTTCTGTCGTCAGTGTTCGTGAGAATTGAATGTATACTTGACTTGTAATCAGTTGTTATTTGCTTGAATTGCTCGTGCATAATTTTATAACGATGAAACACTTGGGTTGAACACTTTCAATGTTTCCACTTGAAGCTGGGTAATCGTTTTGTAGTAGAAACAGCTACTTATATACAAGTCGGTGACGTTTAAAACCCTAACAAAGTGGTTTCCAGACCAACTGGCATCGTGCAAAGCCGAAGGTATAATTTCAGTCGATATGTTTCAACCTTCAGACCTTTTAAGAACACTTCTGTTCACTCTGAGAAAATATTTTAAAATTCTTCTTTCAATGAGAAAACGAAAGAAAAATCACAAATGGGGGTCTTGGGTGGAGTATGGGATCCGGCGTGTATTCCAGCTTGCATACCGGTATACAAATTGAAATGGTTTTGCCGATGGAAAACCTGTTTCTTGCCATTTTAGGACGTGTTACTCTTTCACTGTCCCCGATGCCTGTCATTGGAACCTCATGTTTCACATTCTGGGGAAGACAAGTCCTGGAGAAGCTTCCCCCATTCGTGCAAACTGTGGGCGTGGTCTGCCGTTTCCCACAGACATTTCCCACATTTCGTAACTATAGTATCGATATAGTCTCGTACTTCTGAATGGTCCCATATACTTTGAAGACCTAACTTCTAAAATTCATTATACCTTAGAATTTTCGTTCGCAACTCCTGAGACCTCCAATGTCTCTGCTAGAATAAACTCTGTGAATGTATCTCCAGATGCCGAAATGCCTATCAGCTCGGAAGGAAGACAAAGTTCCTTATTCTGTCAAATCTTTGCCTGGAAGGTCTTAAGATTTGCCGCCTGGAATTCGTGGCCCGCGATTTCCCAGGCTAGCTCAAGCATCGAGCGATGTCGATGTTCTCCTCTTTGGCAGTTGCCTGGACAAGAGCTGTGGGCGTTGCGCGCTCAATGTTTCCTCTGCGGCCTACTGAAGTTCGTTCTCATACCGCGATAAATCTCATCACACGTTGCCGGGCAACGGCCAGTGTGGTTATTCGAGGTGCCCGCCTCTTAAACAGCACGGCTCTGATTTTCATTTTGAACAATTCCCGTCCATTTACGACGTGCTCTGTTGCAAGAGTTTTGCTTTGCAAGCGAGTTCCTTTACCCCCACCATCAATATGTCAGCTTTTTATTATTCCCGGTGAGAAGTTGTGCTGACCAAACACACCGGCGAGTGTAATGGGTTATCCATGCATTTCGAAATGGTGATGAAAATGTCGAGAAAGTAGATTTTCAACAAGTCAGCATTCGTGCATTGAGTCAGTGAAACTAAATGGAATTAAAACTTTTAACCGAATGTTTTGTCCATCCAAGTAAATTGTTTGTTCATATATGAAATTAAACTAAATAGAGCTTTTGTAGTTCCGATCTTTGAACACAACCAGTGGTCCTTGTTATGCTCTAACTAGACTCATAGCCTAAACGGAAAAACGACTTATGCGTATTGGCCATCTACTATCGTATCAGAGCCCATGCTTGTTAGATTTCTCAGTGTTGCCCCTCGGTGCTGCTGGCGCAGTCAGCAACAACTAGCCTGCGCTTGCAACTTTTGTCTGGGTTCCCATATACCCCTCCCGAGGTGGTTGCATGTGATCAGGAAGGCACACTGTGGGATGGCTGGCCAAGAGAGTCAGGATTTGGGCGAGGACTACGGCCATATTGTATGCTACCGTGGGTATGTAAATATCGATCGGAAATATTACAGACGAAAGAAAAACGTACACACTCTTCTGAAGGATGGTTGACATCAAGACTGAGAGTGTTACATTAGCTTTTGGACTGATGCACGACAACATAGCACGGAAGGGATGGGCCGTCGTTTTATTCCAATTAAACTGTTTTGCAGGTGACTCCATAGGCCCAAACGGTTGTTCAAGTTCGTTTTGAGGATGACCACCCCTTAAACGGCTGGTCTGTATATGATAGTTTGCCATAGTGCTTTAGGCAGACCTTCTCTGTGTGCACCAAGCCACTCAGGACTGGCTATTTCTGTTGGTGGCTAAGCATTTATCATGGCTCTCCTCAAAGTGAAGTGGACGGTTTAAAAATTTTAGGGCCGGCATTCGACTGCTGACCTGTACTGACGTGGTCTGCACGTGAACCTGGAACGATGTTTGGGAAAGGATGATTATTTTGTTCAGCACGGTATTTCAGGGCCTGTACCTGGTCCTTGTTATCTATTACTCATTCTTCTTCAGCTCCCCGTTTTAGTTTGCTCAGTAATAAATCCCCTTTCAGATTACCCCCCCCCCGTTTCCATGTCAAGTTCTTGACCTTATCAACCAGGACTGGAGTTATATATAGCCTCGCGTTTCATTCAGAGTCTCCTGAATAATTGTGAAACATTGCAAAAGGCGCAGGTCCGCTGAGAGATGGAACAACTTTACTGGCAATTTATCCTTGTAGGTTAGCGTCTATCCAGTCGGAATGATGTTAAGATTTACCGCCAACCTCCCGCAGCTTGCAATAACGCTAACTTGGCAACTATATCCAAACCAGTGACTTCATTCTTCAAATTTTCACACTCGAGCCTGTTGTTCATTAAGATTTTTGAGTTTAAAAAACTGTAATAATTGTCTTTCCCTTGTGCAGTCACTTCAAGGCTTCGGTACTTCATGGTATGGATTGTGGATTCCAGGATTTTAATCCATGGGGTCACACCTTAGTGTCGCAGTTGGTTAGATTGTTCTTAGAGCAAGAGCACTTGTTGGCCGAGAGCATTTACCGTCTTCAGCTCTGCCTCATGTCGAAGGGAACCGAAGTTGACAAGTCGGCCATTGCCCACGGTTTAACCTGTTACCTCCATTATGGCTGCCTGAGGTATCTGTTGTCTCCTGGGTTGTCTTCGGCGTTCGACCCGGATCGTTGTTATGACCACCTCATTAATCCGCACACACATACATCCCAGAGTAATTACAAGTTTGTCCTTGGGGAATGAGCAGAAACATAATGGGACTGTTCACAGTACTTTAGTTCGCAGGATTTGGGAAATCTCCTGCTTCCAGAGTTATGCAAGGACTGCAAAGAATGAAGGCCGATGTTGCAGATGAGGCTTTCACCGTGTCTGAAAAGTTTGACGGATTACTTGACTGGCATTTTGTTGTAGATTTTTCACCTTTCAGAGATTCTGTTATGAAAATAGAAAGTTGGGATCTGGTATACGAGGTACTTTTGACAAGCCTTTGGAGTATTCTTTGTTCTGCCTTTTCATCCTTGTCCTATACTGACTCGAGCAAAGAAGTTGTTGTGCATTTCAATGCCAAGTGTGCTGACACGTATTCCTGACGCCGTTCACCTGACACGGAGTTCCATGCACCCTGAACTCAAATCAACATTTCCGAGACCCTTCACCACTTTATCAGTGCTTTGATCAGTGTCAAGTGGTCGGCACACGCAGGGAAATTCAGTGCAGTGCTAATTTGAAATTTAATCAAATCGAGGTATGCACTCAAAACCGTCGAATTAAAGGATCGCTCCACTTCCGTTTTTCGTTATTGATTCAAGACGTCTCGGATACCTGGACTGCCCATCAACGAATACCCTTGTCCTGTGGTTTTTTTTCTTCGAGGCCACACGCACACACCCTGCACCCGTCGGCGCGTCCAATGCCAAACACAATGTGAAACCTCACGGCTCCCACTGTCCCTTGGAGAGTAAACTTCATATCACGCCTTACACTTTAAGAGGCTGGAGCTGGTTTAGAGAATGACCCTCCAACATCCGTCAATCAAAAGCCCGGGGCAGTTTGTTTAGCCCCAGCTGATTTCCCGCGAAGTCAAAGTAATCTTATTTAGACGTCACTCAAATCTGAGCGTTGTAGAATATTATCAATCGACACATAGGCCTGCACTAAAATGGTATCTTTATACAAAATACAGCGCAGACGGCTGACCATGAGGCTACTTCTGCACTTGCGTATTGTTGATGTTAGGTGTCAAGCTCCAACCTCACCGGGACTCTCTTCTCCGAACTGTTGCGCTTCTCTGTTTCTGGTTCACCGTTATGATGGAGTTTATTGATATACATGACTTTTTAGAAAGGTGGCTACAAATGTAGTGCAATGTCATCCTGGCCAACACTGATGTTACCTCAACTTCTGGATTATTCGAGCAAAGTGTTCAACTTCTGAAGACAGAGCTTGCCTTAAGTTATTTGTAACTGACTATTTTGGCCGGTGTTGGGAGCGAGACGTTGAAATAGGGGAAGTGCATGCAAACACCGAACATGTCTAGTTCCTCACGATGCTACGAGAGAAATGTATGTTTATAAAATGGTGATGTACATGTAGGTACCAGAAATATGTGTGTGTATACCCATTCTTGTTTTTTTTTCTGGTTAAACTTATTTTTAGATGCCTTTGATAACAGGATTTTTTAATACCTTGGTCATTTTCTTGTTCCTTTGCCGTTTTAAATGCTGTGCACGTATCTTTATGAAACTTGTTTGGGACTGTGTAGTAACCATATTAAACCAATGGACCTTTGATCAAATTAACCTAGATTAATTTACACTTCCACGAATCTGAAGTCCTTTGTAAACATGGAAAAAATCTCCCTTTACCAACATGATCCTCTGGACACTGACAGTCTAGTCGGAGTAAGCGGGCCTGAACTTTGAATACTATCGAGATCTCGTAATGTCAACAAACGAAGGCGCTGCCGGCAACATTCAACGTACCGGCGTCTGGCCTGGCCTGGCCGCCACTCAGCTGCCTGTCCCCGTGTCGGGTCGACTCGCGCCGTTGACAGGCGATCCAGTTGTTGCACATTCGGAGACCCACTTTACCTTAAGTCGAGACCTTTGGCAGAATATTGAACGGCCGTTTACCTGGAGACACATTAACCCAAACAATCCTGCTAATTGTTGGGGCCGACCGGTTGCTCGCGAAGGCCAGTGACCTGACAAACACGAACCCATTTTCTGGAGGTGTGCAGTTCAAGAGGGTGCCGTTGATAAAAGAGAAGCTTTTCCCGTGTACATGTCTCTTGAACAGTCAAGCATCTTCTATAAATATCTGGATTTATACTACGGTTGAGCACAGGTCTTATTCTTCCGACCCTATACGCACGTGTCAAATGACATCGATCAGTAGGTATAGCTATGCCATTTACGTATGCTTCGAACTACTATTGAAGGAAAAGATTCAAGATTGCGTGCGAGTATGGTGCCGCCGCAGGTGATGCGTCTCCTCGCATCACTACTGGTTTAGAGACCTTGAAGAAATGCATTCCGGAGTTCCAGCGTAAAATTCCCTGGTAAAAACGGTAGCAAGAATGCATGAATTTCAGTTTTACATACTCGCAAACTCGAAACTGAACTTCCTCTGACAGCATATCTAATGTTGTTCATTGTTATCTTGGTGTGTTTCAAAACTGCGCGAGTTCTACAGATTGGCTTTTCATATAATTGGCTTTAAGAATGATAGACGCTGGGAGTGTGATTCTATATTTTAGGCTTTTCGTATTGTACAGAAAAGTGTTGATTTAATTGATTGAAATGTTTCAGATTTAGTATTAAGATTTTTTCAACTTTAGCTCAGAGCTTCGAGTTGCTTGCAGGGTGTTAGGCTTCGCCTGTTGTGTACATGTAAAAAAAAATTAAGCCAGATTGAATTATGAGAAAATATGTTGCATTGCCACTTCAAAGTGCGCTCTAATTTTAGATTTGACCCGAACCACGTGCAATGCGTGTGCCAGTGAAAATGTACATGATCCTGTGTCAGTTCAGAAACTAATCTGACAGGAATTGTCTTCCAATAATTATCATCTCATCAATTTCATCTTCTTCTGTGTTGAGGAAACGCACAATGATTCGGAAGTCAAACTTCTGCTCCACGAAGCACGTTCCACGGTATGGTGTTTTATAACTGCCACTATCTTGTATTTGAAATGTTTTAAAACCCACCTTACAACTAATGAGAGTAAACCTTGTGGACTGTTTTCACAACTTCATCAACTTTCATGCCTCACATATGTACATGTAGAAGATGCAAAAAACGAAATGGCATTTATAGCACACCGTATCACAGCAGCAGCATGTCATCACGTATTAAAGCACTATGTACCCTTCACTACAACCTTGGCAAAGGATTAACATTATCGCATGTGTTGATGTACGATTTGTTTTCATTTGGCAGTCAACGATAATAGAACTTCATTAAATCACACAAGGAATGCGCACCCGTGCATGCACCTGTCATCCAGTCTTCAAAACTGCATTGGATCTGAAAATATCCGAACTCTACATGTTAAACCTCATAATCGTCAATTCATGAACCTTTGGTCTAGACATTATGGACAGCGAAGTCTAAAAATCTCTCAAAAAAGCCTCTTCCGTCAATATACGGAACCAAAGGACTCATTTATGTCAGCTTAGGTTTGAGTTCGCCGGTTTAAAACTCCCGATTTCTGTGCATCAAAACATTAAACGTTAAGGCGGCCTGATGAGTTGTTTGTTTTATTGGACACTCTGGATAATTCCGCTATGAGCCCCGAGCTATGGTGCAATTTTTCCTAGCAACACAGCCTCCTTTGGTCAGAACTGCACTTCGCTGACTGTGAAATACATGCCTTACGGTCGCGTCGTCAAGACCCAGATGGACAGGATTGATTTGGCTAGTTGCAACCAGATTCCTTGCGGCGTCATTTGTACGGGGCAGCCAGAATCGTGGCGATTGTACATTAGCCAGCAGAAGCAGAAGCAAAAGCTATCAGCGAAATAAACACTCCCGACCAACATGGCTCTTTTCAACCATGAGGGGGCGCTTCTGATCAAGGCGAATATTGCCACTCAGCGCTTGTATTATTACCTCCATGATTTGACGTGGGTATTCAGGATAATGACGAGTAAGGCATAGACCCTTATCGTGGCATGTTTGTTTGTCGTGTTCCCTGTAGACCCATTGGCGATACTAATTCAACTTCACAAATTGAAAAAGGGAACAGGTTATTTTTCCTTCCAGCCTCGGTTTGGTTCCATTGCTTTAAAGGGTAGAAAATCAAGATGACTTCCCCTATGATACAGGTCTATACCCGCACATGGTGGGTACGGTCAAACTGCGAGGCGTAGCAGTAGCACACTGCCTGTTTACACGTCAAAATGTCCGTTTCTTGTGAAAGGTCAAATGTTCCTCGTTACGGGAAGGAAGAAATGCCAAAGGGAAGCCAGTGAAAGATTTGACCCATCAAATTACGTCTTAAAGAAAGTTAAAGAGTTAAATATAGGTACTGTGCTTTCCTGGACAGTATGATGCTATCCCACAGTATGGTGTTATCCCAAACGGTTCAATAATATTTCTGTCCTGCCTTCCTTGCTTGAAAACACGAAGTGTGGGGTTCTCTCTCCCTGCAGGATGAGTGCAAATTCATCTTAGCAAAATTTTTAACTATTTTTAAAATGGAATTTCATTGAACTTTTTAACCAATAGCGGTGCTTGCCGCTCGGATTGGAAAACGTTGAAGGTTGTGACAGATTGCTGATCGCCTTTTGCGAGGATGCTACCCTTGAGAGCCCTGCACATGGCACCCTGCAGTCAACGACCTCCTCTGCCGGCTCTTCAACCCGTTCCCTGGCCTTGCAGTCCCCGAACCGTGAGGTGAAAACAGCGCAGGTGTCCGTTAGGCTGGCCTACACCATGTACACTGCATGCCATGTTCTTCCCGCATGAACCACTGAACAGAAGTAAAACATGGACGGCCAGACTGCCTGGTCCGCATCAGTTATCGATAAACGACTCCCGAATTCCTAACGCGGAAGCAGAAATTAATGTCAAAACGAGACAGATCCGTGCAAGGGATACACACGGTCTACCTGCTGACCTCGACCTACGTATGGTCACCGCCACTGTCTGATTTCTTTCTCCCTTCTCTTCACGGTTTCTTTATTACTTGACCCCATTCAGTAAACATGATTATCGCTACAGGCATTCAAGTTGCGTCCTATCCCGAAAAGAGATGCTATAGATAGATTGTGCTCAAGTCAGAATTGAGCTCGTAAATCCTGGTTCACCGAACGAAAGTAGTTTCGGTTGAGATTCATGTCGCATTTTTTTTTTTTTGAAAGAGGGAGAGTTATTCCAGGATGAAGACTGAGAATGCGGAGTCTGCGCAGAAAAAAAAGTGGCAATACAGGAAATAGTCGATGCTATCAAGAACTTGGGTCGGCATGTGCAACATTAAGGTTAGCCTGTTTGGAACTAAGTCAAGAGGGTATTTAACCATGCTGTCTACCCCCAGCGGTACCCCTTCAAACTAAGACATATAGCTAGGAGCCTGCTGTATATGGCAGAGGTAGCGGAACATTTAGTTACCAAGAAGAATTCTGTGGAATTGATTGCTTCCTGTGGTGTCAGTCGCTCGCCACACCAGGTGAGCGCCAACCTGGCCTTAGTATGGGTAGCGCTATGGTACATTCTTTGATGCCAAACCAAAAAAAACTGTAGAATAAGACGACAAGTCATGCAGAAAAAAAGGAAAAAGGATTTTTTTAAAATGTGGACCTATTAGCTACGAATTCAGTGGGACCATGGAGCTATTAGACATGATAGCTCCATGGCGGGACCAACCCCATTCGCGCCCATGATAACGCTTTCCCATCCATTTGGACACATTTCCGGAACCTTTAAAAAACATGTACACTTGATAAATATCTGAAGTACTGAAATTTTCTCCGAAATTTGCAGATCTGGACAGATGCAGGCATGCAAGACTTTGTGTAACAGGGTTGTAACTTTGTATGTCCAAAGGGGAAGGGTTTAGCTTTCAGTATACGTAGGGGCCTATATATGAAAGTTATGGGTATAAACTCATTCATTATACTGCACCGTAATCGAGAAGTGGACAGTGCACCAACAAGCCGTTTGTCTGTAAATAACTTTTGAATAAATTCTTTATAAATGCCTCTTTTGCGTTACTGTTTTCATAATTTATGGCAGTGTTTTCTAGCTAGTCATGTGAAATCCCTTGCGCGAGAAAATCCCCGAACTCTCCTCCTAAGAAAGTCACACCAAGTAAAAAGTGCTACTTTGGGTCAAAGTTGTGTCACTGTGCAGTTTTTGTAGGAATTATATCCTTCTGAATACCGAGTCATTGTTAAGCGCCACTAAGTACCAGCAGACCCCCATTAATGTCGGTGCTTTGAGTGATTGGAACCAGCCGTGGCTGCTGTTTTTTATAGTTCTGCTTGCTACCCGAATGCTTGAGTAAAATATCACCAAATACGGTCTGGTGTATCCCTAGAGGGATCGGGGCAGAGTTCAAACAGTCAAGCCAGGTAGCCTAATAAAGGTGTCTTAACGTGGTCGTCACTATCGGATATAATAACCAACTTCCAAGTTTTTCTATATTTTGCTGCCATGTTTTTCCTCTGACAAGACATGTTGTTTTTTGAATGTCGGCATTCAAGGCATTTTTAATTTCCGCCATTGCTGGGCTAATTCTGGCATGGCCTGGGCATTGGAGGGTGAAGCAAACAGGAACAGGTGTGCTGTCCCTTTTTCTTCAAGACTTCATCAGAAATTCATTAATACGTGTAGTTTGATATCAATAACCCTTTGATGTAGGCTGTCGAAGGGGGTGTATTCATATCTGAACATATTACAATGCATTGGTTGCCCCACTGGGATGCAGTACACCAAGAGCCTATTGTCGAGCATACTTCTTTGGCGCGCATGCCGTATGAAGTACTACGGACCACAACATGCAAAGTATTGCGGGCAGATAGTGTTGAATTCAAATGAATTTAGCAGACTTTTGCTTTATGCGGTTCAGAATTATTTAAAAGATCTTATTTGTTCAAATGAGAATTATCGTTATCAAATTGAATGCCATCAATTTAAATGTATTTTGAATTTAAGTGTGTGCATTCTTGTCCTTAAGTATAGCAATGTACTATCTGTGTGTCTTTGTAGGGCAATGTTGAAATAAATGTTGCACGTAAATTGTCGGACATTTTTTTTCGAGAAGACAGTGCAAACCGCCAGATGACTTTAAATACAGAACCACGAAGAAAAAGAAAGCATCTCCAACACTGTAAAAACAAGACTAAATGTTAATGTTTGGACGCGTTTCAAACACCTTCCTGGTAACGCGTTATGAACTTGTTGTGGTGTGAATATTCTAAAGCCAAACACGTTGTGATACTTATTTTTATAACAAGGACTTGTTGATGTGTTTATCAATTTTGATACAAAGACACATTTGGATGTTAATAACACGGTACAAAAACGCGTTTATCGGGTGGGAACACTTTCGAAACACGGCACCACGTTTATTTCCAAAAGGTGTTACATGTTTACAATTCACGCAAAGGTGCATTTATAATGGGCGTTGGTTTTGGACAACGAAATAAAATAAATCCTACCAAAACACTCGATTACAGTCCATTGTCACCCTATAGTGCCTAAATTAAAGAGGGGTGAACTGGAGAGCAACGAGCGGTACCTTATTCTTTTTCCCCTCGAGTTCATGACAGTCTACTCTGCTCTCCCTGGATGCTCCGGGTAACACAGACGATTCATAATAGTGCACCTCCAAAAGTAAGTGTTTAACGTGTTAGCCAATCACTACGCTCGAAATCTGTCGACCCTGTCCGAACGCGCAGTGGGTCGACAGATTCTGCGCATCGTGATTGGCCAACGCGTTGCGAACGCATGGAGTCGCACTATTGTGAAACGCCTGCTTTGTTAATTGTCCAATTTTTAGGATTTGATGAGTGTCGGTATTAAACGTTAGCCCCTTTAAGCGATGTCTCGGAGGAAAGGCTAAAAGCTCATCAGTTTCCGCACAAGATCCCCCATAATGCCCATGGCGGTGCCATACAAACATCAAAGAATGAAAGAAATTCATGTTGCGTGCAGATGTCGTGATCAATTAAAGTATCTATTCTCAATTGAAGCGTCCGTCTTCTTTGCAATTATAGTGCAGGACTAACTGCATTGAGCTGTGACCCTGTTTACAAACACTTCGTCGTCCGATTCCACGCACGAATCCAGTGTTATGAAATAACATCTCAATGTTTGACAGATTGCGGTACTTCCTTAAAAAGGGCACATTTTTACTGTTTTGGACAGAATACGTCTGCCTACTCGCCATAAATCCATTCGGCTATTTGTTCAACTATGTTTCAACTATGAAATGTTGAACAGGTGGTGTGTTTTTATTAGATGCAGATAAAGCATTGATTTAGTGCCCTTATTACGATAGACTAAGCACTCATCCTTACGCAAATAATTCTGTGCAGCAAATTATTCTCTTCCCTTCCCGCAGTTTGATCACAGTATCTTGATATGACATTCAACGGCCTAATTAGCGCGGCAGGAGCACCCCCCGTAAGTTGGCGCACCCCCGCCTCCCCTATACTCGGCGAGAACGCTCTCAGAATTTAGGGTAGACGAAAAGAAATAGTTTTGTGTGAGTCAAAATCACGACAAAGCCCACTGAGATATTCCCCAGAAATGGATTCATTCCATCCCACCCTTCACGTGCGCACCCCGAGGATCCCCTTTCGGAGTACAGTCCGCCTCATATGCTTGCCACTGATGACACTCGTTATTCGGCGAGTGTTCTGTCTAACCAAACGTCATTTGAACCGCTATTCATTTCATATACACTTCTTGTCCCTTTCAGACGTCAACGAGTGCAGTAGTCGGCCTTGTCAACACCGTTGTATGAACACCATGGGTAGTTACAGGTGTTACTGCGAGGAGGGTTTCACACTCCGAGATGATAAGAGCACTTGCACGTGTAAGTATGCAGTAACCAAGAGCATCACTCTCTTTTAAAGACACAGTCTTGGTCGACATGTGCCCCACCTTGAAAGAAACGCAGGATGTTATCGTCCCATTTTTCTCTCGTTTGTTTAAAACTGTTCCCAAGGACGTGAAGTAAACAAATCCTACGTCTTACATGCAGATGAGGTTTGTGTTGTATGAAGCGTACATTTCATGGCCATACTGCCTCCATTGCGTGTGTACGTTCTGCTTAAAAAAAAGATATCCAATTATTATATATTCTTCTGAGAGAACTTTTACACGATTACTGTACCACGTCTAGCGACAAGGTCACGTGTTTCCGGTAATAAATCAAGCAATAATTGAATTTATTCGTAACATACGCTTCCAAGTAATTTTTGAATTTGGCAATCGGTTAACGACAGTCATGACTTAATTTGAATGAAAATAACTCACTGGTAGTGGTTTCTCCCACCGGTTTATCGTTTTTCAGTCCGTAAATTATAAAAGCAGTACTTAATGGAGCAAAAACATTTCAATGTGGATTTTAGTTGGTTGTCAAAATAAAAGCGAACCGATTAGGCTCTGCTATACCAAAGCTATAATAGGAAGAAATCTAGGGTTAAACATCCTCGATCTACACGAGAAACGACAACACCAGGTGCTCCCCCTGCATTTCGTTCACAGCAAATGGTAGACAGGCTAATCTGCCCGTCAACATGCAATTTCAACAAAACGAGCTTGACAGAAGTAATGTGGGCACTCTTAGCATCGGCATGCGCCGAAAATTGGATAGGTCATAACGCGAAATTAAATAATGTAAACACATTAGAGACTGCAGTCTGAGGTTCTTGTCAGAGGCACGACCGTTTACATTTCACTTTTTTTCAGAGCATTTCTGGAAGATAATGCAGCCCAGCTCGGTTGGATATTGTTTACTTTTTGTCGTAATTCCTATTGTCGTTTCGTGCTTTCAGGGGGAACGGGGCATTCTGTTGAAGTCAAAGAGGTCACATTTTAAACCAAATGTTGTTTCGGTACAAAGGTTTTAATGACATTTTGTGGGAACCAGTCGCCGCTTGAATTTACCTTTAGATTACGGAGGTAAGCCTAGCTTAATTGTTGAGCGTGCAAATTAATTAATTAATTAAACAGTCATTCAGAACTTGTCATCAATCGGCTGTCATTTCACATTTCGACCTCTGAGAGACGCGTGGTTTTCATAATAGGATTCTGTACCGTATCCCACAACTAAAAGGCTAGCCTTCGGGTTAATTAATTAGCCAATAATTTAACGGCGGCCATCAATCACCTGTCAACTTGAAGGCACATTCAGACTCATTCGGAACGACACGACGCTGAAAGCCATAGTTCACACCAGTCGTCGGGACGCCAGCATCTCCTCCCTGCCGGGAGATGTTTCATATTGTAGCATGTTCAGTCACGGTTGGCAGATATCGATGAGCCGCAGGTAGTCTCCAAAATTGGAAAAAATAAATGGCTGGTTCTATTGTACGCTTAACTGGTCGTACGGGACGTGTTATATTGCCCATCTCATTTGGAGGATTATTACTTGAACAAAAATTCCCTGAAGCACAACCTTGCTATATTACAAAGGCAGTGAGCCGCATCGCCAAGGTTACACCCTGTTTTTGAGCATCTTGCTTGTTTTTTGTTTGGTTTTGTTTTTAATGGTGAAGCCTTCGCTCACTCCGAACATTACAACTCCATTGTGCTTCATGAAGCCACCCTTAATTGGTTTTTTTTTATGATGAAACAAACTTTAAACGTTTTTCCGAAAAAAACTAACAAACAAAAACAAACCAGGCGTCTTCAGAGACCAACTTCCAGGAGTTGCCCCAAAAAATGATTATACCTTCCACAGAAAGCACCTCGCTGAGAAATTCATAAAAGGCGACTCTTCTAACTTATGCGGTGAGTCCTCATATACCCAAGCTCTCACCCGGGGTATCAGTTTATCATCACCGAGCAGTAAAGTTAAAAAAAGGCAGCCGTGCACGTTCCTCAAAGGGGAGGGGTGCAATTACGCCGAGGCGGCACGATGCCGTTACGGTCCGTCAGGAGAAAGTGCAGAAGGGTACATTTGGCTCTATGGTTCAGACATCGGAGCCAGATATTCCCTGTGGTAAATAAACCCCGATCCGCATGACTTATTTCCACGACTGTGGAAGAACAAGCCTAACATCGTATTCTTGGTACTTAATCCTTTTGACTGTTGTCCACCTATAATCTCTAACACGGTATCACTTTTCTCAAATAACGAACGATCGTTTGATTTTATTTATTTTTTTCTAGTTTTGGCGAGCTGTTGGCCGCTCGAGGCAACTGTTATTATAATTCTGATCATTGGAGCAGAGCTTTCGATTTTCAGGGATCGTACACGTCGGAGCAAACGTGTTATTTTTCCACTCGATTTGTTTGCCGCTCTGCACATTCTAAATCTGTCATCAAATTCAAATTATAGAGCTTTGGACCAAAGGGAATGTCGCAAGTAAAGGTGAGAGTGAAGTGTTGCGCCCGGCTAAGCGAAATTTGACTTCTTTTTGAAGTGCCCCCTTCTTTCCTCGAGACACGCTATATCCCAATCGCCGGCAAATAAGCAATTAACCGAGGCCGTTCGGGGGTGAGTCAGAGGTCACAAAGTTGCCGCCGTACCAAACCTTACGGCCAAAGTCATTACCGCGTACCGATACCTTTTGGGCACTATAATGACCCATTAATGCCATTCACCCTATCAATATCCATCCCTTAAAATATTCTTTCCCAAGAAATGTAAGCTTGGTGTTTCTTGAAATTTCAATCTAAGTCATGATTTTCAAATCCACAATTACCGGTCGTGCACGTGACTTGTCAACAGAATGCTTAACACACAGCAGCCCTCCCACATTTCAGTGTCATCCCGCGGTTATCACCCGGAGGGTATAACCAAATTGTTTTTCTGTCACTCGGAGTGAACATTCACTTTGACGGGATGGAACCTTAACACTCCGAGACAGGGCTTTCGCGCGTTACCAGTATTTATGGGGGTAAGTCTGACTGGAACATTCATGTTGCGATGGTAGGAAGTACAGTTGAACTCTCTTAGCATTCCCAGCAAGCATGTAACAAGTCTTCCCCCGGGAACAGTTTCACCATGCGTCGCTGATATATGTATTTTTTCCCCCCGAACCCGTCTTCTTGGGGGGTGGACATGTAAGACATATAATGGGAGGTCCCTTTGGAACGTATCGATGTAATTGAGGCTCTGGTTTGCATCGTAATGCGCACCTGGCGGGCTCAGATGTTTCCCGCGGGGGCACTGCGTCCCTGCAACCACGGGACGAGATCCCATCTTGTTGCACGCAGCCAGGGGAAGTCGGTTTGGGCACAGCTCCCTAAGTAGTTTTGACAGCTGGTTGACGTTGGCGTTTTATCCCGCTTGGGTGGAACAAATAAGAGAATTTATTATATTACAGTCAAAAATAAACTTTGAGTATTTAATACAGAGTAAAGGGAGTCCCGCTACCTTAAAACAGATACGTGGTTAAGTTCTTAGCTGCGCTGGTGAATCGCGATATTTCTTAGTAAAGCGTCTGTGACGACGGTTTTACCTTTTTTTTATCCTTTAACGATTCTAATGAAGTCAACACCTAATTCCTTTCACAGGCTTGATGATGTCGATTCATTATGCTTGAACCTGCTGCTTTGAACAGGTGCATGATTTTGGGTGGGTCATTTTGGAGCATTTTTAATGGCCAAGTGTGCTTTGTTTGTTACAATATTCTCCCATAGTTTCTGCTCACTAAAACCAAAGTGCATTGTTTGTTCAATAGTGCCCAAGTGGTAGTTATAAATAGTTCACCGTATTCATCACTGAAATAAATTAATTGATCTTTTTCCCGAAATGGTTAATTTCTGTTTGTTTAATGTGTAATGTATCTGATGGTGACATGGCCAAGTACAAACCTAGCATTTTTTCCAGCCACCACCATCCATCCTCTTTTGTTCTATAGTTTGCAATGTAGTGCCAAACTAATTGCTGCATTCAGAGTGATATTTGGAAATAAATCAAATCAAACAGAACACAGAATTCAAGTTTTGCATTCGTTGCTTGAAGGATGAGACATTTAGGTAGTAGATAGATAGCTGTGGACAGTTCTGTTTGTTTGTTTTTTCACTCAAGAGAAAGATCCCTACATAAGTTATTGAAATGACTACACTCTTACATTTTGTGACTTTCCGTGTTGTGACAACGATTGTTCATCATACGAGGTTATTACACGTAAAAGACACATTTATTTTTCGAACCATGACCTACAGATGACTGGCGATGTGAGTCTATGCACTGTTCCTACGGATGCCAGGAACGAGGGCGCTATAACGTCATGTGCATTTGCCCCGAGGGTATGCGACTCGCACAGAACGGCTACAGCTGTGTAGGTGAGTACGGTACTCTTTGTTTCTATTGTTTTTCCCCAGCATTTACGCGCGCACTTTTGACACAGTTGTCCATATCTTTGAACTTCGATGGCTGCTATACATTGCTGGATACTAAACTTGTTTGTTCATTATGTGTACTGAAAACCTTGGGAGTGCGAGAGAGCCTGTGGAGTTTGTGCCCGAAGTGACATCATAGCTTCAGTACCCTCAGTTGTGGACAGCATAGATTAACTCTAAATACGAAAAATGTGCACGGTGGAAACCAATTTTATTTAACCTTAGGGGGGCAATGTTTCTTCGTTCAGTTCATGTCATGATAGCCTTTAAACTGAAGCGGGTCAAGAGTTCTGCTCTGCTTGTGCAAAGTTACAAGGAAGGTTGCAATTTTGCCCAAAAATGCTTAATTAAAGACGGTGGGTCACAAGGCCGCTTCGACAATGTTTCTGTTTTGAACAAACAAATCAATAGATACCTTAAAACCTGTTACGTGACTGAATGTTGGAAGTTCTAGATAACGAAGCAGCTCGATCGTCAGTTTCAGTAATGGGGAAACATTGGACCTTCTTTAATCAAAATTTAGCCTAATTATAGACCATGTTACAACACCCTTGGCGCCATGTGGTTCTTAAAACCAATTCATTTGCCGGATCAGCTGCAGTTTTACCGACGCACATGCAGCAATTTTTGACCGTCCATGTGCGCGGTTTGAAGGGGGGAGTATTCAATCCCAATCTTCCCGCCGCCTACGTGCCGTTGGTGTTTAACGTCATGCGTTTAATGCTTTAACCAAATTTGGCATGTTGCTGCCACATTTTTGAATTCATAATAATAGCTACGGAAGTCATTCGTAGGTTGAGCGGTTAAATCCTTCGGTGCAATGGAACCCATACCTTAAGCGCGGCATTTCCCAGTGCGTATTTCGATTTGATCCGTGGGATCACTTCATCTCGAAGGGAGCTTGGGGACTGTAAGACACCGATAGGTCGCGATGTACTGGTACCGAAGGACTTGAAGGCAATGTGGTTATCGAAGCCGCGCCAATCATAGAACTTAATTGAGGCAGCATTGTTCAGTCACCATGGGTCGACTGCATTTGCCATCAGTTCCTAAGCACCACGTCAAACAATGTGCAGTCCCGTGTTCACAGCTTTTGATACACCACGCGAGTGGGCAGATTTCTAATGGGTAATTCCACACGACATCTTGTAGGGAATCCAAAGTGCTTCTGCCCCCGGCAGGGGAAGAAGCACGAAAAAACAAACCAACAAACAAACCAACCAACAAACAAACAAAACCAAGACCTTCTTTTCTCGGCGACCCAAGCTTAAGAATGCCCAGCAGAAATTCAATATACCTTTCACTTTCCTGCAAAATACTAGGATTTCCTGAAGAACGCCGCGCTTATTTCCCGCCGGTCCAGTGCGCGTTTACTAGCAGACGATGAGTCTGTGAATAGAAGGCTGCCCTGTCGGGTTCATTATTTGTCATTCACCTGAATAAATCATCTACACATGTCTGCACTCGTAAAATGCTGTCTATTTATACATCTATTGATGTGGAAGTCCAAAAAGAAAAAAAGAATTGTTTTGTTTTACCATTGCAACTTGGTTTTGTTTACACTGACTTGCAAGTTTTGAGTCTCTCGTCAACGCAGCTGGCATTTGGGGGGGGGTAGCATCCAAAACAATGCCAGCTTCTAATTTTTCATGATTCGTAATCAAAATAAATGAGAAACCAACAACAGGGCTTGAAGGCCCGGAAAAGACTTCAAACGTTTGCAAACCCTTCATCGCCCATTATGGGAAATTTCCTCAACGGATGATTACGTTTTCGGTCTCAGGCAAAACACAAAACACTGTCGGCTCCACGACAAAGCGAAGGCTTTTGAGGGAACCGGGGCACTGCTAAATGTCGAACTGCCCTGAGACCTCGGTGTGGTGCGATGCCGACTAGTGCGTTCTCTGTGTTCGGCTTGGTGTGCGTGGGTATTGCGGGGGGGGGGTTATGAGGCAGTGTCCATCCACTCACGGGTTGTTCCAAAGCATTTACTGCTGTCCAGCTTTACAGGGAGACGCCCTTCCCTTCCTGTTCCCAGCGTGACAGAGCTGGTGGAAATGCACCTGGGTTGTCTTTTGAAATAGGAGTTTTAGAGTAAGTCCAAGAGAATCACTAAGTTGGCAAGTAACAGCAGACCTTTTGAAAAAAAAAATGCTGACGAATGTCAGGGCCGATTGCCAAGTTTACTCTAACTCACGGTGTCAAAATGGTTGGTTCGATATTGGTTCCCGCCCACGCATGCCTGCCAATTTCGAATGATAAAACTCTCTGCTCGGCAGGTGTCATCAGTGCTACTTCTTTTTTTAACCGGTGTATACGTCACGACCTGATGCAGACAATTATCGTTTGCGTGATAAACGTTTTCTGTGGTGATAAGCAGTCCCTAAGCCAATTTCCAGGCAGCGTCCGCTCAGGATGGTACATGCCATCCTTCCGCGCGGCCTGCCATGGGCTCTGTATACTGGCTCCAATTATCATCACTAGTAAAGATGAACAAATTGAAGTTGATCGTTAGTTTTTTTTGTAGCTGTAGTGGATTGCCAAGGTCGCCCTATGAAGATGCATACTTCCAAACATTGAATGCAATTGGACATTCCACTCGTTAGTTTTTTTGTAGCTGTAGTGGATTGCCAGGGTCGCCCTATGAAGATGCATACTTCCAAACATTGAATGCAATTGGACATTCCACTGGCCCGTTACACCTCAGAAAGGTCGAGTTCTGTTCATTCTTGCAGATATTAGAGCAAAAAGGTGCAAAAAAGGTTCTAAGGAAGATCTACGTCCACCCAATTCACAGAGGAATATCCTCTTTACCGATTGATACTCGGGTGTAACGTTTCCAGTCTTGGTTAATAACGTGTCGCGTTTATTAAAGTGGCGGCGTGTACCTGGCGTAAAACAAGATATCTATTTCCAATGACCTGTTCAGCACCTTGACGTTACTTCCTCATTTTCACGCAGTTGTACAAGATAGAAGGTGTAATTAGTCGGATCCTCCAGGATGCTACGTTACTGATAAGATTTACAGACGCATCAAGCTGGGTGGAAAGGTTGGCTGCACTTCCTTTAGACTCCTGGGGTTGGTGACACCACTTAATTTGGACCCGGGGTAGATGCCGGGAACCTGTGATGAAGGGACTCACTTATTACCAATCGCACGGGGGACAAACTTGATCTGTGCATGAAAGGGGGCAAACGTCACTGGATGAGTCGTGGTTGATTTCATTGGCAGTGTCAAGAGCGGTCGGGAGGGGGAGGGGGAGACGAGGCTTACACTTGCCAGGAATCGTTGCAAGTCATTCGTTGATGCCCGGAAAGAGCAACAGGAAACCTTAAAAGCGGTCACTCGAGTAACGCATAACGCAGGTGGTGTTGAACAGACCCCCTTACCGCGCATCAGTTAGTAGGGGTTAGTTCATTGCTTTCTTTGATGCTGATAATGGTCTCTAGCTTCGAGCAAGGAATTTGGTTCGTCTTTTTGTTAGTGCAGTCGACTTAGGCCTGTCGTTGCTAAAAAAAATACCTTAAACCGTGCTTGTACGCTGTTAGGCCACGCTGTGTGCATGCCTTGTGCTGCGTGGCGAACGTGCGTGAGCGTACAGATATGTATTGTACAGCATAGAGTGTACGTACAGGCGTGACGTGCACACGCACGTGCTTGTGCTGAGCGTGCTCTGTGGGTTGTCGTAGTACTTCACGGGAAATAATATGCCGTATCTCGTTTGGCGTGGTTTGCGCACATAGAACCCCTATCTCCCCTAGCCAGAAAGCAGCAGAGTCCGCCTTGAACAAGGCTAAGGTCTCTTGCGTTGTGTCATTTATGCCACGCATTTCAGGCATTCCGGAAGTTCAAGTCATAGTCAGCTCTGATATAATCTGTCAGTAAGAGATTCACTTATCGCGTAAAGGAATCGGTATTTGATTGTGATGGTGACACTGATGAAGTTTATTTTTGTCCCAATGGTGTAATACTGTACAGGCTTACTGTAGGTTGGTGTGTTTTGTACGATTAGAATTACCTGTGCCGTTTCGGATACAAATTATGTAATCTCTCTGGCAACTCATACCAGGCCGTATCATCCCTTCTTCGATCTCAGTGTCTACACGCAATGACATTTTGAAACCGGCGTCGTGTAAAGCTTCTCTGCGATGATTAAATCAGAAAACGCACACACGTATGATGCAAGTCGCTCAGTGTCCAACCTTTAAACCCCCCCCCCTTCAGCTTATGGTCAGGTCAAGACGAGGAGAAGACAACTGGCGCTCTAGCGCCCCGATGACTCCCCGAGAAAGTCACTCCAAATTATCCTCAATCCTACTGGAAGAGCTCGGAGTGACCCTCCAGGTTAGGCTTGTCGTTACCGTTACACTCCAACATTGAAAACTGTATTCCACAGGACTTCATAGCAAGTCATTTTTGCTCCATTGTGAGTAAAAAGTTAACAGCAGCCCTTCCTTACACCACGATGTTTGTAATATAGCCGCAGGTTTCGAAGATTTGCTGGTGAAAGAATGAGCGCAGAGGGTATTACCAGAATGCTTTGCAAGGGACATTTACGTATGCAAAAAAAGAATCCGCCCACACATAAGCTATTGGCTCTCTCTCCAGTCCCCATAAACCTAACTCCACCTCCATTGTATTATTATTATTTTTTATCATTTAATTATATGCGTAACATAGTCAGATCGTGGGAACAGTAAAATCTACGAATAGTAAAATCTTTTGTCTCGGTTTGGGTGAGATGAAACAATTAAATTGACACCTGATGCAGACATATCGACGTACGACAGTGAAGCACGGGCAAAGGAAGTGGAGCTGAGATTGCAGTTGGCCTGCATTCAAAGTTGATGGTCATAATTATGGTATGATAAAAAGTTCGAATTTGCCATAATTGGGGCAATTTCTCAAGTGTCTATTTACTCCACAGTGGCTGGAAGAGTCTGTCATCAGAAATAACCGATATTTTCCTCTTGGAAACAGGAAACCGTCATATTTCCCGAATGAGAGCCACCACAGTGTTTGGAATCTTGAGTCTTTGCTTCCTTCCAGAACAGCAAGATTCGTCATGAGTGGCAGATGAAAGAGACTAGATGCAGTCGACGGATTATGTTCCCCTCCACTTCAATTTTGCAACTTGTTCTATTTGGATAGTTTCATTTCCATTTCTTATCAGCCGCCTTTTGCTTCTGCCGTTTGGTGTACTGTCAATTTCTTTCCAGTTTAGATTTTCACATTTGATTAAGATATTCAAAATAGAGTCACAGGATGTGCATGTTTTCGACTGAACCGTCCCGTATCTGGTTCGGCTGAAGTGACACATGTCTTTCTGCAGGTCTTGTGGAACGTTTTTCTGTTTTTCAAAATGGTAATCTATGTAGGGTTAGGGTTTCTGTTATCTGTGGTGAACTTTCCGTTTGCAGTGTAGCCGAAGATGTTAACAAAAAAGGCGTTTCCGTCTAGCTGTATGGTTATAAGGGAACTAACTACAGTGTATTAGTCTTGACTTTGAAACGAGGCCTTCTCACCCATAGTGCTTAGAATATAGGGGCGACAGAAAAGATTTTTGTATTGTTTGAAACTAGCCAACTCAACAAGTTGCCCATGCGGAGAAAAAAGCCCCCAATCCTGCCCTAGATTTTACTCCACTGATGGTGACTGATGTGATCTGTTCTTGTTTCTCCTGCGTTGTTTCAATGCAGACATAAACGAGTGCGCAGAGTTCCCGTCGATCTGTCCATTGGACAAAAGATGTCACAACACGTACGGCAGCCACATGTGCTTGTGCAAGGTGGGCTTAAGTTACCAGTTCATCGAAGGAAAATACCAGTGCGCAGGTGAGTCAAGGAGATTTTATTTCCATAGTATGAAAAATATGCACAGGCACGAAGTGAATCACTCTTGGCATAAAAAGAAAGGAGCACTGAGCACAAACATCTCAAGTAAACAAAATGTTAATGAGCCCCCCCCCAACTCTCCGGTTTCTGGTCAGCGCGCCCGTCGCCGTAGACCTACGTGTCGACAAAATAAATGAGTTTTTATATTGGTCTAAAACGATGTCCGAAAGCTGCCAGACTTGATTAATCGACTGGAATCCTGCTACTGTGTAATTTTAACGTGTTTTTTAATGGGGTACGGTTGAGTAATATGTACAGTAAAGGAATCCCTCTAGTTCCCCATACATTTAGTCGGGCACTCCTTCGCAGTCGCGATGGACATCGCGCCTTACCCGTACATCATTTCCAGAGAAAAAAGTGCCGGTAAAAAACAAAGTCGCGTCGCCGCACCACTCTTAGGGCCAGCACCTGACCAGAAATCGGAGACTTTTTTGGCTAATGACATACAATGCAAAGTTACCAAACCAAAGTATAGTTTGTTCAGTTGCCCTAAATAACTGTTTATTGATGCCGCCGTGTATGATGGCAATCCGGAGTAGACTCGAGGAAGGCCTCTAAAGATGATATACATGAACTTATTTCCCAAAGTCCTTGTTTTTTTTACACGCCGTCGTGCTACCAAAGAGAGGGAAATTG
Source organism: Acanthaster planci (assembly GCF_001949145.1). The sequence continues at coordinate 1,099,146 of NW_019091380.1, read as the reverse complement.
CGATTGTCAAACTAAAATATGCTATTCTATCAAAGAAATGTATCGTCTGTTCAGAGCCACCGTAGTAAAGCTGAGACTCGTCAAGAATGTCGCAGGCAAACATTTCTTAGTAGGAATGATAAGGCCTTACGGCTAAATCCAGCCTAGTATATGACGGAGGGCCCAGTCGGGACAGCCCCTTCTCATGTTCCATGTGTAAGTCACATTGTGGTTGCCGTTATCGGACGAGTTTGCGGAGGATGAAGTTTATTAGCGTGCTTCCTTACAAGATACAGTTCATGTTTTATACCATGTCCTCTTCGTTGGTTCAACGTCATAGTGTGTCAAGTATCCCCAGGCTCTAGATGTCTAGATGTTTCAACACCTCTCTGCATGACACTGAATCCACTTTTCAAGTGGAAGCTCGATTGAAATGATTCTATGTTTTCTTGGTTTCCAAGTTTACAAAGGCAACACTATATGGTGGACAGTAACGCCTCCTGTCGTCACCTTTGAGTGTGTTATCATGATTCCAAGCAGAGGGCATAGTGAAGTACCTTTGCCTATACTTATAGGCTTTGGTTAGACAAGTGTCACTGTGGCAAAATGCTAATTTCAAATTCTTGCAGAAACTTACACCGTGAGAAGGTTAAGTCTTGTGACGGCGCTAGTTTCAATCAATGTCATATAAAGGCGTGATGCGTGCACGTGATTTCGTGAGACTGAGAATTGTAACAGCTTTTACCAGACGGTTGAAGGCTAAACTCAGTGTTCCGGTCTGTTTCAAGTGCAAGTGTAGACTTCTGCCACGACTCAACTATCATGCACTGTGCTCAGTTTTCACTGTGAAAATGGGGTTTTTGTTTTACTTTAATTATAAGGAAGACTCTTCGCATCAAAGGTGTTATTAAGGTCTTACTTGTTTGTGTGTTGTGAGGCCTTATGAACGATTTGGTCAAATGGATCGGATATAGGCCTATACTGTACATGTACTTCGTTCATCCTGACTAGGCTGTTGACTAAGAACTAGAACTTGGACCCAAACCGTGTACACAAATCACACATGTCCAATGTGCGTGCTGTTGAAGTTGGTGAAAAGTTTGTTGACGTGGGGTCAAAAAGTGCAGTGTCTTATAGTGTTGGAGTTTTGAATTTTTTGAACAACCAAGGTCGTTATATGGGTTGGATGTGGGGATCATGATGGGAGTGCAAACACACGCACACAAGTAGGTTAGCGCAGGCCCTGGGGTGGTTTGACTAGTATGGCAGGAGAAGGGGTCGGCTTCACTGGTCTGGCCGGGTGAGTCAGCCCCTTCCGCCAGGCAAGCATGGCTACTTCCTTGCGGCCCAGATCTCTCCCCGAGACAAATCGGCCAAAACGGAATTGCTCATTAGGCTACCCTGTGGTGTGTGTGCGAGGTTGCAGACGGTTTCAATTGAGTTTGGAGCTGATGTTAGACAGAGCCTTTCTGAAATATTTTTTTGCCAACCCACACCGCCTCCCTAAGGGGCAAAATTGCTGTAGGCCTAACTCTTTAAATAGGGGAAAAAAGGAACGTCCATGGTATTGAAAAAGCAGGAAAGAAAAACTCTTCCAGCGTCAGATGCATGCATAATAGATTTATTTGGAGTTTTATAGACAAAAGAAATACTCGTTTATTTGAATTTGTTTAAGACAAATAAAACGACAACTCAGACCTAGACTGCTGGGTAAATGATTGCATGTTGTATTTCATGGAAACAGTTCGAGCTGCGATCTGGGTGGTCGAACAACAAAAACGGCCGTGAAATCTGTTGCATTCACTAGTATTGGCTGATTCCACAATATTTGAGTTCTTTTTAGATCTTTTGGGTACAATTTGCTGCTTTCTCACTTCGCGTGTGGTGGGGAAACTAGTTTGTTTTACCCTGAGGTAATTTTGTTTGTGGCCTGAAAAGCCCTGGTGTTCAGTAATTTCTTTCCAGTGGTGTTGGTGTGTATTTTTGTAGTATTATGGAATACATGTACCCTAAATGTCTTGACTGACCGCAACTGACATTTCTAATGTGAAGATTATCGGGCTCTTGGAAAAAATGGGCTGTGGCTAGTAGGGTACTTAATACCCAGCTGATATCCGCTCCGACCACATGGGTCTTGGCAAATAAAGATACGGCAAAAAGAGTCCCAACATTAGGCCTACATCAAAAAGAAGCGGTGCTGACAGTGTATTACCCGGCGACACCACGGGCGATGCCGTGGGTCACGGAACACGTTTTAATAAAGTCATTTCCTCGGGAAATGATCTAAATAAACAGGAATTATTGGACAAAATGAGAGACACCATCTCTAAGAATGTAACGAAATTGGCGAAGACCCGGGGATCTCACATGAGGACTTGCTGATGAAGGCAGGATACTGTGTTGTATCAGTGTGGCGTATGCAGTGGGAAGCGGGGGGGGGGGAGTTTCCTCAGTGACGCCATTTTTTTAAGGAATTGAAGGTGACGGCATCGTGTGACCACTCATCTTAGGGGATAATGATTCTTTTGTGGATGAAAAAACTTGGAGAGTCTTTATTAAAAGAACTACAAAACAAAAGTGCCCCCGACCCAACATCTGCCGCACCATTGCTAATGTAATCCCAAATATTTCGTGCTTAGGTGTGTGCTTCTGTAAGTTCAAACATCTTGTGCAATTTGTTTTCATCACCTGTTTTACCTGTGAGATTTACACAAGGACATAAACCACGTTATATGTCCACAATCCTGTCTATAGTTAAGTATTCTTAATCAGAAAAGGCCTTTTCGGCTGTCTGGTAATTTTCAATGCCTCACTTCTCCGATAGGTTTCAGCCCCAAACGCATCGAACCTGTGTTGTCCAATCCCACGACGTAATTAGAACGTGGAAGAGGTTAATTACGAAAAGGGGTGAAATGTGGACTACCTGTGACCGGTTACTAAGTCAATCACCACCATAGCCAACAAACTCCAGATGTAGGTCACAAACTATAAAACCAGATGTAAAACATTGACACCTTGAGCATCATGCAAGTTCAAGTTGTTTGCCTGACTCGCGTCCGGAGCATACTTCGGCGGTTGGTCCATGTCATCAAACCTTTCTTAATTTGTCGTGGGTTAGACGACAGATCAATTATATCGCCCCAAATTACGACACTTAAATAAAAGAACCCTGAAGGATTTAACGTGAGAGAGAGCTGTGATTGGCTCCTGAGACTCTGTAGAGTTAGATTACAATATGAGATACGCCTCTGGAGATGATATGTTGTTCACACAAAGAAATGATAATTTATCAATGTGCATAAAACGTTCAAGACGAGCAATTTGATATATCGAAGCGAACTTCTTCCACGCCGCCCTTAATCCAGTTTTCATGTCGAAGGTGTGTCGTTTCGGTTTTAAACATCACAGCTGTTGGTGAATAGAGCATGGGTTGAAAAATGTATGCAACATACATGTCTACGTGAATTGATTTATAAATTGTTAGCTGTTTGGTCTTGGGCCGTTGAACGAAATGGCAACCTTTTCCTGAATGTAGCTGCTGTTTCACTCGGACATGCAGCTGTTATAAAGGTCGCTGAAGTTTTATTTATTTGGCAGTTGAAGGGAATCATGTTTTATCACTGACATGCAGAGTCACGACAAAACCATGACAGAAAATGTGCACTAAAGTTGAGTCGCGTGTGAAAGCTCAAACGACTCATAATTTTTGAGATAACATCTAGTAGGTCACAAATGTAGCCATTTTAAAGTCTTTACAAATCTTTGCGTGATGTCTGCAAAGTTTTTATAACGAGCACCCGTGCTAGATAACGGTTTATGAATTTGTCGTAGTTAAGGTTGTCAGTTTATGCATAGAATACGGAACAGACAATATCGACGCACGTCCTTTGAATAGTTTTTAATCTTTTTTTAACTTAAGACTCATTTCCTGACCAGACGCGGATCTGTCGATGATAACTACTGGTAATTGGATGACAAAAAGCCTTATTTTAGTCCCGGTTTTCTTTTGGAAAGTAAATTAAAGACATGTACCTCTGTTTTTAAGAAATTCTCTGAAAAATAATTCTCAAAAAGGTCAAAGGGGCCAGTGGTTGCCTGTTAAAAGCTTCTCAGTTCACAGACCGTGAGAATGGAATTTTAGACAGTGTAATTTGGTTCAGATCGAAAGTCGGTGGGTATATTATGTGTCAAATTGATCCTTGTGGGGGTAGATTAAGACTTCTTACTCTTTGTGACAATTTCATAATCCTTTGCAGTCCGCCATCTTAGATGCCAGGCTTATGCAACAGCTATTTTGGAGGCCCGGCTCCGTTTATATTCTTTGCTCCCAGCCCGACACGCGGTGCGGATGACCGTTTGTCATATGAACGGCAGCACCCGCGGCCCAGTCAAAGATGGCAGATTGAAGGTTTCTGCAAACTTTGTGGGCGCGGCATTGGAAATGATCTTTTCAAGGAGAAAAGCTTCCATTGGTCGAGTTGAAGGTTACGACCTCCGCACAGGTCAGAGATTGCTAGATCGCATTCCGTGTCTCCGCACGTCAGGCAAACACAAGTAACTTTTGTCATCCATCTCAATCTACCGCTTACATCTCTTTGAATGACTTAAAGAACTTGGCCCAACAGCCTTGAAGTTTGTGATATACGTCCTTCCTTCTAACAGCATCATGAAAGCACGCATCGGTCATGTTTACCCAACAACGAAAGCAACATCTCACAAGCCACCAACGAAGTGAAATTGTTTGTCTTGAAAGTCAGAAACCGTAACCGTCAGGATTTTGCTGTGAGATATATGGGCCTACGTCTGTTACCGTGGCCTTGAACCTCCAAACATCTGGGAAAAGCCTTTTACTGTTTGCGCTTTACAACTTGTAAAGCGCAAACAGTAAAAGGCTTTTCCCAGAATACCAGTTACAGTCATTAATCCTGAATGTGCTTTGAAGACAAGGGTGTCAAAATCGGGGATTTTTTTACACAAAATAAACAGGGAAGAATGATTTCTGAGCACTGGCATCATGCCGTACATGGGTCATAGGCAAAAGTCCTGAAGATTCATTAGTAAAAGGAAAATCAAGCAATGAAGGACTCTGTGGTTGTTTTCACCGCCTTTCGTAGTAAGTTTGTTCCTATTATCACAGGAATTCCTAAACTTACAGGTCACCAAAAAAATTCCTCGGTGTCCCAAATTCAGCCCCGTGACGGACCCCAAGATTCATCGCATAGTTAACAGCAATATTGTTTAAGCCGCCAGTCAGTACCGACTGAGTACCAACTAAGCCTCGACAAACAAACTGACAGCTTCTCAGGTCCTGTGTAAATCAAGTTTTTGTTGTTTTTTAAACGTGGTTAAAGGGCTGAGGCCGTGTGTCCACCGGCGGTCAACTCAAGAACCGTGTCGTGTTGATAAACATTTGTTTATACAACGTCTTGGACTCAGGTCTGTGACCCTTGTGCAGTAAGTGTGCTTTGCGTACACGTGGTATTGAACTCCTGTATACTCTATTATATCATTCAGCTGTACTTCTACAGTGTTGTGAGAAATCTTCATTTGAAGGTTCCATGCCGTGGTGGTTATTGTATTCTTAAATCCAAAGCCACAGGCTACCTCGAGCTTCTCCTTAAAACACCAGTCGCGGCAACGCATTGTTGGGAATTTTGTTTCCTTTAAACGTTTGTGCTCAAACCTAGTTTCAACGTCTGTGCCCAAAAGGAGGAAACTGAAACGCACTTGATCAACTGGATTTCCACCCAGATAAGTTAATCTGTCGAAAAGGTAACACCTATGTACGACAAATAAATAACAGACTTATTTTTCAACGCGTGGTATCCTTTGCCAATCCTCCCCCTTCACTGTCAGAAGGAACTCAATCATTACAAGGGGGGCTGACTCTTTGGCATTCAAACAGGCCGGACCCTGAGTGCGTTGGTGTCCTTGATCCTCATCGTTGACCAATATTCTCAAGTTCCTACCCACTTTATGAGTAAACCTTTTTCAAGAACGCTGAACCGGGGAAAGTTTCCGCAAGAACCCAAAGATGGCTTTCGTCAAGTCTTTACACCAACCGGAATATGTCTTTATCATGACTTTGTCTACATTCTACTTTGGATAACTGTGAGAAGAACTTGAGCAACTTGCTGCTTTGGGGGAAAGGGGGGCCGTTGTAGGAAAGGCCCCGTCAGCTTCGCGTTTCTTTCAGACTTGTAACTGGCTTTTTGTTTGTTCACCAACAGATGAAAATGAGTGCGCCACCAGGCGTCACAACTGCCACCCGGATGCCATCTGCAAGAACAAGGTGCGAGGCTTCACGTGTGAGTGCCAGCCGGGGTTCGCAGGAAACGGCACTCTCTGCATCCCAGTAGGTAAGGTCACCTTCCGGTCCCTCGAAATAAGTCGGCGGAGCCCGTTTGAGAAAGGACACGGGACGCCAGACAAGTGCAGTCGACACAGAAACCACTCTCTTGTGGATACCGAAGAGTGATGACGAAGTGCTGAAGAAGAATGGAACCGGGGAATTTAAGAAAATAAACCCCGAATTTTTGGAGGGCGCGTTGGACGGTGGCTTTGTCAACAACACTCGCATTTATCACGAGTCAAGCACAATCCTGTTGACACGACAACAGCCCCTTTATAATATGCAAAGCGATCACACGGAAGTTAAACCGACCATAAAATTATGCCGTTTTGTATCCGGAGTGATGAGATGTGACGGACTAGATTCTGAAGGTCAGTCCAGAAAAAAAAGGAAAATCGGGTTTTGTGAAAAAGGCCCTGGGGTGGCAGTTATTTGTGCTGTTTTTAAATAATGAGAACTGCTGCTGACGGGATAGGAATTGTATCAGTAGCCTCGTTTTTTATAATATTCTAAGAAAAAATAAGTAGAGTCTGGGGCAAAGGCTAAACAAATGGAAAGATGATAGGCCTATTCGGATTCGTCTGACTCCAGGCCCAACTTTCATGTTTATGTGCACAAACCATTAACGTTGTTTTGCTTGTGCGTTGTGCGCGTGGAGCTTCAGCATTGGCCGAGACTAGTGTCTGTTACAGCTCTGTCTTTGTCACCATAACGAGAATGCAGTCTGCTAGAGAATGGCAGAGGCGAATGCATAATGCCTGTGTGGATTTGACGTGTCACCGGTGAAGGCCCTGTCACACCTTGACGATTTAGCCAGCTTATGCCGACGTTTGAAATATTTGGTGAATACGCTGGCGTATACGTCGAATAAGTTACGGGTAAGTTAAGATCACGCTGAAGCATGCTGGTAAACGTCTTAGTACGGCGAGGTCGTCGAAAATTTTTTTATGTTAGTTACTTATGCGTTATGTATACGTCCAACTGGTTATGAATACACTGTGTGGGCCTATATGCCCAGAATTGAAAAAAATTCTATACTTCAGCGTATGCCAGTGTATTCAACAATTTTTTCGTAGGTCGGCATACGCTGGCTAAATCGTCAAGTGTAATAGAGCCTTGAAGGACTTCACTGTCTCCATTGACGTTTTCGCACCGATAATTTGTTGTCCCGTTTGTTTGGCAAATATTTTCGAGACGCTGCAGACGGCTACTCCCTTCATACGCGTGATTTATCGCTAGCCGAGCTCAGAGGAGACATTTTGGATGGCAGGTTCACCATCCCCAAGGTCACGGTGGTGACTTCATCGTCAATCACTGTCCTCGCTGCTCGTGTAAAGAACTCGTTCCATGTTACTATGTCTGGAATGATTCACATTTTCTCCCCCAAACCTGCTGTGGACTTTGCTTTATTGAGGCACGGACCCTCTACGTAAAGAAAGACACACGGAAAGAAATGTATTCAGCATCCACCCACATCCGTCAGCTTGTGACATTTGTGATCTCAGCAGCAGCCCTCCCCCCCTCCGAGATGGATACTCTCCCCTGGGATCATGGTCGAAAGCAGACACAACAGTTGAAAGTTGAGGAGGAAACTCTAACGGAAATCTAGAATGCTTTGGAAACGTTTGTCACGGGGATTGCGTAGGCTGGAAGGAAAAGGCTTAAAATAATGTAATCCAGGTCTCTTTTTAACTTGTGAATCCCCGAACCCCCTATTCTGATTCCAATAGCTGCCACACATTGGTTTACTGGCATGCATCTCTACTTTTTGGTTGTTTCCTGATGGAATCGTGTAGCGAATCAGTTGAGAAGGCAGGTTTCATGCCCCGTGATGATATAGCATACAAAACGCAACGTTTGGCTATAAACATGTAGTTACTTGCATCACAGATAGCCGAGAGTTTGCCTTAGATTTCGCTGTCTTCTATTATTCGACTGACCCGTTTGTCAACAATCTTGCTACGATAAATCAGGCAGTTTGAGCGGAGTAGGCCGGGAACTTTTTTTGGCCTTTGACAACCTGTGAGAGAGATGGATCAACTCGAAATCAACCCTCTTACAATCATGTCCATAACACACTGTGCATCTGGATTGCATTTTGTAGCCACTCACTTGCCGCGATGGTGTATTTTTCTAAGGAAGAACCCCATGACTAGCCCTCAATCGTAATACTGGCCGTTCGTAAATACAAACGCAGCGGGTGACGGGCAAGAATGCGGCCCAGTAGCGGCCAGGGGGATTTATACGGCCACGGAGTCAACAGTTATCAATTAACACAAGTCCTTAACACGTATAACACCCATCATCACGATAAACTTAGAGTTGTTGTATTTTCTATGGTTGGCCTAGTATAGGCGTAATATTACCCAGCTATAACCCTCGTAATACAATTTCAGGGGATGTCTTCCATATGGAAACCTGCGATAAGAAGCCGCTTGAAGCTTGAGCCGTAGGGTCGTGCGTGTACGGTCTTGGCAAACAAGTGGGAGGGGCGTAGTATGAGAGGGGTTAAGAGCAGTGGGATGAAGGTGTTTCCTGTGCTTTGGGGGCATAGACTCGGGATCAGAAGGTAGTCTCTGCCAGCCCTGCGGTATAACCTGTCTTCCAAATGCATTTCCTGGAAAGACGGTGTTGGTCAGACTATCTGGTCCCAGAGTCACATCGGGTCAAAATGTCGTCTAGAGTGAGGAAACGGACATCTTCGGCAAAAATCCTGGTGTCAGTTTCGATTATTAATTCAAGAGAGTTAACTTTACCCAGAAGTGTACATGTTTTAGACAGGTCTCCTGCTTTTCTCACAAGGGAAAGGTCTGAGTAGTTTATAAACCCAAGGTTATGCATCAAAATATAATTTACATATTTCTATACAGCTTGGTAAATTTCACCGCGATACTTCCTCTTTACCGGAATAATTAACTCGGTTATTGTATGTATATAAGTCCCTACTTCTTTATCCCTATCCGCTCCAAGCGGAACAAAAGAGGGCGTTTTTTGGGTAGTCACCAAATACGGTTGCAGGCCAGTAAATAAACTGCCATGGCCAACAGTGATAAATACCCGAACTTCAAAAGATAAGGGAAAAAACTCACGAGTTTCTCAGGCGTTTGAGACGCACGTCAAATTAATGCCCAGTTTTTAGTTTTTCATTTTCTTCTCAAATTTCCATTCATTAACCGATGACTTCTGGAGATGTTTATTTCCACGGAAGGTCACCCCTAAAATGTAGTCTTGAAGTCCCTCCCCATATTGAAATATCGATGCCTGCACTTCTCGAAAAATAGACCGGTTTTCAGACACCGATTTCTCCCAAATCTCACTCAGACACAAGCTGGTATTCTCTATGCCCGCCTTAACCTGTCTTTTCTACAAATCTTCAAGTTCATGGGCCACAAAATGCCCTATTTCGTTGAATATTTGAGTGCATACACATTGTGATTTGGCCCACGCAGGCAGTTTTCGGCCTTTTTACTGGCCTGCATCCTTTATTAAACCCCAGTTTGTACAATTTCCCCGAAAACGTGTAAAACAGGGGGAAAAGAGGTTCCAAAATCGGTGTGAGGTGAAAAATTGGGAAAGGTTGTCTCTTATCCAGGTTATGGGCCTATGACCTTGAGTAGGGCTGATAGTGCATAACCGTGTAGTCTGGCCATTAGGCTAAAGTCTGTGAATTTTTAACTTTTTCAACTGCTGGAAAGAATCTCTTGTGACTGCAAAGTAGGGTTGATTTCCGTTGATTAGGGTTAGGTTTGGCCAACTATATGTTCCAAATTCGCACACAGGGTTCGCCCTTGACCAGGGGGACACGGTACAGTACTCATGTTTTGAAGCTCAGACTCTGTGCTGGACCAATTACACCTTTGAGTTTCAAAATTTGGGCAAGCAGCCCCCCATCGCTCTCCTATCTAGTAATACCACATTACACCCACCAGTCCAAATATTTGAATAGGCCAACAGTTTTCAGGCAAGCCAGTGTTTCCCCCTCCGTCGGGCTTGAACATGGAGATGAAATTTGCTCATGTCACTACATGGCGTTAACTTGGGAAAAAGGAATTTCCTGTAGCCTATGATTATAAGTTTTTGGGATAAAATCAAAGACTCCTAATTAAAAACATTACACATGCATGAGAAAAGATACTTCTGACCGGTTTCTCAACTTGGGTGAGTGCCATCGATATCAAAAACAAAGCTGTCCGTTATATGTACGTGATTAGTTTATTCCGCCCGGCTGTGCCACCCCTGGATCTGTTACTTCTGAACCATAAACGATCGCTAGATACGCTACTGCTTTTATGTTGAGATCATTTAGAAGAAATGAAACCCGAACACGGTTGAAATTCCTTTTATTGTCAGAAATGTAGGAAATTAAGATTATAAATGAAGTAAATCAGCATCAATCCTGTAGCTCACTGTATTCAAAGAAAATTGCTTAGTGGGTTCTGCCCCCAGGGAATTGAGAAAAAAAATGTGGTGAGGGGAAGAAAAATGCAAAAGTTATGCGGTGTTGACCAAGCATTCAGGCGCACGGACTCCTGAAATTCGCTACAAATCTCA